>CM052707.1:95337993-95369330 GCA_028551405.1 Uromys caudimaculatus
CTCTCTCTCTCTCTCTCTCTCTCTCTCTCTCTCTCTCTCTCTCTCTCCTTTCTCTCTTTCTCCTCTCCCCCACTCCTCCCCATAGTGACTCCTCTGGCCTCAATCCTTGGAGCTAGTGAACTGACCGAGACCAGCTTCCCAATAGACCTGCCTTTGATATACTTTAAAACAACAACAAACTTTCCAGATTGTGAGGAGGATATTCTAATGGCCTCCTAAATTCCAAGTCTGATGCACATGAAGTTTCGAATTATGCCATTTCAGAACAGATAGAGGCTGGTGGAGTTGATTTAAAAAAAAAATAGCTGGCCCTTTTATGAGACTCATTATTCAACAGCTGCTTCAGTCACGTGACATGTATTAGTTCATTTAAACTGCACCCACAATAGGGCCAGGAGAGATGACTCAGCCTTTAAGTGCGCGCTTCCTGCTGTTCCACACCGGGCAGCTCCCAGCCACCTGCAACTTCAGCTCAGGGCACTTAAAGCCCTCTTACAGCAGAACCACAGACCACAGTCGTCCACCACAGTCATGCATGTGGCCTTCGGTGGCAGCACGGGCCACAAACATCAGCATAGGCCTGGCAGCAGTAGGCGTAGTAAGACCATGGACCTGGATGTGGCCCTCAGTGGCAGCATTGCCCACAGACGTCAACATGGTTTCAGGCTGCAGCACAGACTATGGACATCAGATAGACCCGGCTGCACCAATACTTACCTGAGTGGCCTACAACTGCCACCTAAGGTCTTGGCGATGTCCAGGTCCACCCTGTCACAGAGGGCTATATCAGAGTCTGCAGGCTCAGTGTAGCTGGATCTGCGTTGATATCTGTGGCCTGTGCTCCCACCTGAAGCCATGTTGACAGTTTGACCTTGCTCCAGTGAGAACACAAATTGCACTTTGGGGGGCGGGAGTCACAGGGAAGGGGGCGCGCAAGGGAGGACGGGGAAGCAAGTGTGATACAGTGTGTGGCGTGAGATCCTCAGGCAATCAACAAAAATATTATGTGGGAAACAAAGCCTTAGCCTGGGCTTCGTAGGCATCTACACTTACATAGCACACACACACACACACAGAGCACACATACACACACCACACACCACACATACATATCACACACACACACCACACACCACACATACACACACACCACACACCACACACACACACACACACACACACCACACACCACATACCACACATACACACACACCACACCACACACCACACACGCACACACCACACACACACACACAGAGCACACATACACACACCACACACCACACACACACCACACACCACACACCACACACACACACACACACACACACACACACCACACACCACATACCACACATACACACATACCACACATACACACACACCACACCACACACCACACAAACACACACATACACCACACCACACACCATACACACACCATACACACACACACACATACCACACATACACACACACCACACACCACATACACACCACACATACACACCACACACACACCACACACCACACACCACACATACACACACACACCACACCACACATACACACATGCGCGCAAATAAAAATTTAAAAAATTGGTCTTTAAACCTTAAAATACTCCTGAGAATTGGCTACTATTTGCTGTGGTTTTTTCCCTCTTGAAATGAGGCGCTTATCCATGGTCACACAGCTGGCTCATGGGGAAATGGGGTTCATTCCTGAAATCTGCCAGATCACCTTAATTCCTTAATCAGCACTTCCTTTTAGAAATCAGGAAAGAGCTGCTTCCAAACTTCTGGCCGCCGAATAAAAAGATGTTTAATGCAGAATTGACTTAAATATGAATCAAGTGTTAGGGATTGTAACACATTTTCACGTGTGCAAAAACTCAGATACGCGAAAACTCACTTCCAGATGTGCAAAACCATAATGTATCGGCATATTAAACATGCTCCGGGAATCTGAAGCTGAAGTTAACGTGTCCAATTAATACCATGGTTCATCTTGATCATCCGTTTGATAGGCTCTGGAATCAACTAAGAGACCTGACGGGTAGATCCGTGAGGGCATTTCCAGAAGGGACACTCGAAGGGGAGAAAGCCCTCCCTCAGAGTGGGCGGCACCTACTGGCAGGCGTGGCCCGGAGATAAAGGGTTCTGAGGAAGAAGCAGTTAAAGTGTAGCCACCTCGGGCTGCTGCCACTGTCCTTCACGGACGTCAGAATCCCACTTCTTTAGCCCCCCAACTTGGACTGAAGACCCCGAAGACGAGTGACTCTCCAGAAATCTTCCAGGTCTTCAGCGCTGGATTGAGACTGCACAGGCATCCAGCCTTTGAGACTGCGCAGGCACCAGATTCTCAGCCTCTCCAGTGCGCAGACAGCCTCTGTTGGACTTGCCAGACCATTCTATTACGTAAGCCATTCTTGTAAACCCCCTTCGGTATATATAGTCCTTCTACCAGCTCTGTTCCCGTAGACAACCATGCGTATTGCCTTCCTCTTGGCCAAGACAGATAAGAAGTCTGTTTCTTTGCCAGCTGCAGATTTGGCCCAGGAAGGGCTGCAGCTGGAACCTGATACAACTTCCAAAGAGACCAAAACTTGACACAGCAGGGGCCAAGCCAAGCTGCTGAGAGGGGACTGGGGGTGTGAGGCAAGCGGGATGAGGGGCAGATAGGGGGAGCTTTGGCTCAGGAACAAAGACTGGCTCAGGCCTCTCAGTGACTCACAACTTTGGGCCCCATGAACATGTGCCTTCAGAGTGGAGATCTGAGCCATCAGGGCGAGTCTCCGTTCCCTCGCCCATAACCTCCCTCTCCAAATGGGGCCCTGAGCTTTGCATGTGAACAGAGGGGATCCTGAGCAACAGAGCCCAGAGGTCCCTAGCTGAAGAGAGATGTGATCCCCAAAGTCTTAGGAATAGCAGAGAGCTGGGTGTCTGCTGAGCACATCAGGCAATGAGCATGGCTGCAAAGACAATCTCAACTTAGGACCTCATTTGTACCCGAGTCGGTGAGGTCTGAGGAAACTTGATTTTCATTTGTCTGGGTAGAGAGTTCTCATCAGTAAAGCAGCTGCGTTTTGGATGCAGCATCATTCCAGTCTACACATCCCATGCCACTTCACCGTCCTCAGCATTGGGCAATCTCATCTCGGAGGGATGCACAGACAGTATCGTCGTCGTTGTCGTCGTCATCACCAGCAGCAGCAGCAGCAGCAGCAGCCCCAGATCTGAGAACATCTAGGAAGTGTAGACTCCCAAGTCTTGCTCCAGACCTACAAAACTAGCATCTTCCCCCAGCAAAGGCACCAGGAGGAGGTGTATATGTGTGTGAGTGTGTGTGTGTGGTGTGTGCCTTTGCTGAGGGCCACAGGCCTCCAGACACTTCTTCTCTCTCTTTTGCAACCCAGCCATGAGGTAACCAGATTCATTCTGCCCCCCCCCCCCCACACACACACACTCCATCCCAACTTGCTGCTTTGCCTTGGGACCAATGGGTCATGGACCTTGAAAACGTGAGCCAAAACAAACTGTTTCTCTGTGAGTTGGTTGGTTTAGATCCTTGTCGCGGTAATGGAAACGGGTTCGTGCACCACGACCCTCCTGAGAGGTCCAAGCAGTTATTTCTTTTCTTTCTCCCTACTGTAGCTTATCGACCTAGGCTTTTCTCCCCTCAGTAAATAGCACTTTGCCCAGTGTTGACAGGAGTCAGCCACGAAGGAGCTGGGAGATAAAACACCAGCTAACTCAAAGGGACATGGATGACAGGGCACTAAGAAGGATCCTGCTGGTTGAGCAGACGAAGCCACTTGATGTGGTGAAGGGCCCTGTGGAGACTGAAGAGAAGTGGGGGCTAAGGGGAGCTGGAAGTTTACTTTATACTAGTAAACTTCACCCCAAAAGCACACACCGAAATGACCATTACTTGGTCATTCTTAGAAAGTCACCTACCAACTGTTTTCCATGCAAGGCCACCCTGGAGTCAATATTAAAGTCCAATAAGGTCTTGCTAATTACATTCTCTAATGAGTTGTGAGGCTGCCTGATCCACAGACCAGGGGTGGTATAGTCAATAGCTATGTTCAATAGTCTCAATTACTTACCATAGTCTGTCTAATTTTGGTGTTAATTGTGTCCATTAACCTGTGCAGAATGGCTTTAAATTCCTGCAGAATGGTTAATATGTTGATTCCTCCGTAGCCACATCATCCTTTGTCCAGATTCCCAGCTGAGGCTCCACAAGAGTGTCTCTATCTTCATCTGTCTCTGGAGAAAAGATCACTGTCTTAGGGTTTCTATTCCTGCACAAACATCATGACCAAGAAACAAGTTGGGGAGGAAAGGGTTTATTCGGCTTACACTTCCATGCTGCTGTTCATCACTAAAGGAAGTCAGGACTGGAACTCAAGCAGGTCAGGAAGCAGGAGCTGATGCAGAGGCCATGGAGGGATGTTTCTTACTGGCTTGCTTGCTTCTCCTGGCTTGCTCAGCTGGCTTTCTTATAGAACCCAAGACTACCAGCTCTGGGATGGCACCACCCACAAGGGGCCCTCCCACCTTGATCAGTAATTGAGAAAATGCCTTACCGCTGGATCTCATGGAGGCATTTCTCCAAGGGAGGCTCCTTCTCTGTGATAACTCCAGCGTGTGTCACGTGAACACACAAAGCCGGCCAGTACAATCACAAAATCCCAAATTCTTCCTCAGACGAGATTAGTCTCAATAGCATTGAACTCAAGCTCAAAGCCAAGCCTCTAAGTGTCTCTCCAGCAGAATTTCCATGGAGGGACAGGCCAGACAGTACAGTGGGTATCATGTTTACTGTATAAACACGAGGACCTGAGTTCGAATCCCCAGCACCCGCAAAATGTGGGTATGCTGACATTTGTCTGTGTCTCTAGTGTTGGGGAGACAGATGAATCCCAGGCACCTGCTGGACAGCCCATGTAGCTGAATCGTTAACTCTAGGCTCAGAGGTCACGTCACAAGAAGGAAGGCTGATACAGACTTAGTGGCTAAAGGTCCCTGCCTCTAAGGCTGAAGAACAGAGTTCAGTCCCCAGAATCCACATGTGGAAGGAGAGAAGCGATTCCAGCAAGTTGTTCTCTGACCTCCACATGATGTTGTGACGTGCACAATACCCCTCTCTATCCTCCTAAAAAAAAAAAAGTAACAAAAATATTTTTAAATAACACGGAGAACAATAAAGGAAGACAGCTGATGTCAGCCTCTGGCCCCCACATGCTCCCAAGACAGGTGGATCTCGCTCGACCTTCTTTCCTCCCTGTGGTCTCCCTGTGGGACCCTTTGCCTGTCCTCATCTTCCATAGAGGCAGGGATTCCCTCAGCCAGGCTCAGGGGCACCTGCTCTCCTTGCAGTTTCTCTTTCCTCCAGTAGGGGCAGTCGTGAACAGCCGGACTAGGGAGGGTTGAGTTCTGCTGCAGTTCACGTTAGAAGGTCTGAGGAAGCCGGGCAGTGGTGGCGCACGCCTTTAATCCCAGCACTCGGGAGGCAGAGGCAGGTGGATTTCTGAGTTCGAGGCCAGCCTGGTCTACAGAGCGAGTTCAGACAGCCAGGGCCACACAGAGAAACCCTGTCTCAAAAAACCATTAAAAAAAAAAAAAAGAAGGTCTGAGGAGCCTTCCTTGCCCTCTTGAGGCTGCTCCTGCCTGGGTTGTGTGAGTTCCTTTACATTGCACAGAGCGTCAAGGTGCACGTATACAACTTGCTTTTCCCCTTTCACATTATGAAATATCTGGAGAGAGAGAATTGTACAGGACAGCACGTATTTTACAAATTAAGCGTTGAATGTTTGGTGTCTTTACAATCATCAACCCGTATTGATACATGCACCCTCTCACGAGTAGATCACTGGCCCTCCACATGTTATTTGCTAGGCACACTGAACTCCACTATGTCAAGAAGAGGCGTGGTTTCATATATGGCACGTAATACTTATTAATTTCCCTGATGGTCCACAGTGGCTTGCATTGATGCCCAGTAACACCTGTCTCCTTAATATGAAGCCATATGAACTCACAAGAGTGTGCCAGGTCCAATTAGCCTTCCACCACAAGCCGCTCTCCCCACAAACAGGCATTTCCCATTCGGTTTTATTTGAGTTTTGAATTGCTATTAGCGGAAACCCTTAAGTGCCCAGAGAAGCTAAACACCATTTTCAGATGCTTTGTAATGACTCCACCGTGAATATTTGTCTATAGCCACAGGAAGACTCCATATCCAAAGGGTGTCATTACAAGAGGAACTATGTCTTTTAGAGAGATGGCTTAGTGGTTAAGAGCACTGGCCGCTCTTCCAGAGGACCCGGGTTCAATTCCCTGCACCCACATGGGGGTATCCAACCATCTGTAACTCCAGTCCCAGGGAGTCCAATGCCTTCCTCTGGCCTCTGCAGGTACCAGGCACACACATGGTACACGGACAGACATGCAGACAAAAAAAAAAAAACCAGACACTTGTAAAAATAAGACAAATAAATGAAATTAAGTAAAAGAGAAACTCTGTGATAAGCTACAGACAGTTCTTAGTTCAGATTACCTTCTGGAGTTTTCTGTGCTATACCGGCAGGTGTGTCCAACCTGAGGCCCATGGGCTGCGTGTGCCCAAGGATAGCAATGGAGGCTGTCCTACACAACGTTCCAAGGCTTCCCTAAAACACAAGGGTTTTTCTTTTTTAGCTTGATTGCTTTTTTAGCTTGATTGCATGGCTTTCAGATGGTGTCATGTTGCAGTAGCAAAAGGTTGGATGTGCCTGCATGTGTGCAGGTCATTTCATAAAGTCTGGACTGGGTGACCCCACATACATGGCTGCATATGAGATGGTGAGGTTCCGATCCTGGATCCAAGCATCATCTGTCAGTTCACTGAGATTGTGACGCCCAACGCAAAAGAGGAAGATTCTGGAAGTTTTAAACACTAGTTTCAAAATTTTCCTCATGCAGGCTGAACTAAATGGGGCTCTCCTGGACCCCTAGTTTCTAGGAGATTACAAGTTATCTTCAGTGAAGTTCAAATGAACTTTCCACCCCCCTGGGAAGGGTTGGGCCAGGCTCCAGATTTTTCTCTAGACATTGTCATTTTTATTTGAATGGAAAGGATTTGGAAGGATATCTATTTGTTAAACAGATGAAAAGAGATTTAACCTTTGAAAAGCAGTCTTTGTTTAAGGAAATACTTTCTACAGATCTGCTAAGTATAATGTCCTTCCCTCCCTCCCTCTCTCTTCTGTCTCTCTGATCATGTGTTCACAGCTACTTTTAGGCTTTAGTGTCTTTCTATGTTGTATTGATCAGGGTTCTCTAGAGTCACAGAACTTTTGGGATGTCTCTATAAATTAAGGGAATTTATTGTGATGACTTAGTCTGTAGTCCAACTAACCCAGCAATGGGCGGCTGTGAATGGGAAGTCCAAGAATCTAGTAGTTGCTCAGTCCCCATGCCCAGATTAAAGGTGTGTACCACCATGCCTGGATTTGGACTGTGCTCAGTCCCAGGCTGGCCTTGAACTCAGAGATCTGCTTGCCTCAGTCTCCTGGGATTATAGACATGTACCACCTTGCCTGGGCCTAAGCTTTTCATGGTCACTATGCCTCAAGATCTGGGTCAGAAGCTCGAGATCTGGGCTACAGGTGTGCCTTCCATTTCTGGATTATAGTTCATTCCAGACGTAGTCAAGCTGACAACCAGGAATAGCCATCACATATGTCATGTGACTTAATTTTGCTACTTTTCCTACTGAAGATGCTCGGATGGGGAAGTATAAGGCAAAAGTGGCTTCTGGTTTGCTCTGAGCAAGTCATACAATGACAGTCACCTTCCCTTGGTGCGATGGACTGGATGAGAATTGTGCAGTGTCCCCCTCCCCCTTCACAGGCTCATATATTTAAATGCTTTGTCTCTACTTGGTGGGACTGTTTTTAGAAGGACCAGGAGGTGTGGCCTTGTTAGGAGAGGTATGTCACTGAGAGTGAGTTTTTAGGTTTCAAAAGCCCATGCCAGCCAGACTTGGCTCGGTCTCTCTCTGTCTCTCTGTCTCTCTCTGTCTCTCTCTCTCTCTGTCTCTTTCTCTCTCTGTCTCTCACTCTCTCTAGCTCTCTGGCTCTCTCACTCTCTCTCCCTCTTCCTCTCCAACTTGTGCATAAGATGCAAGCTCTCAGCTACTGCTCCAGCACCATGCCTGTCTGTCTGTCTGCCACCAGGCTCCCCGCCATGATGGTCATGGACTCACCCTCTGAAATTGTAAGAAGTCCTCAGTTAAATGCTTTCTTTTATACGTTGTGTCTTAACTCTGTGTCATTTCACAGCAACAGAACACTGACACATGACATGCATGCTGGCCTGGTGTGTAGCCCTCTTCCTTTACATTTTGGTAGTGGACCTAGCGATGGAAGAGGCAATCCGGTTACACGTGGTCACTGCTATCATGGCCGCGGCCCAAGTGACTCACTTAGATTATGAGTAGCGGGGAACAGCGACTCTTGTTGAGTCGCTTAGCTGTACGGCTTTGGGTTTCCTGAAACCTCAAGCCCTTCAGCCTTCTAGACCATAGAGTCCTTGAGCATCAAGTCAAATATCTTGAGTAAAGACATATAATTCATGTGTAGGCAAGCGTTGCCTCCTTTCCTTCTTCTTGGGCAGACAGAAAAGCCATGCTTCCCAGCATCCCTTGCAGTCAAATTGGGCCTTGGACAAAAGTGGCAAGCCGCTCCCATGCCTGGTTCCTAGACATCACAGTTCCTTTCTCTACTCCATTGGTCTCTCTGTCTCTGTAACCTCTCACCTCCACAGGGAGAAACCTGGCCTTCCCCATCAGCCGTGCACACAGTTAACTATTGACTGTCAACCTGTACCTTGTGGGACACTTGGCTAACGACCAATGTTAGACTGCCTCCTGTTGCATGTTGTGATGCTGTCTTTCTCCACGGTGTCAGGGTTTTCTGTGAAAAGACTATAGCTTATTAAAAGAATTTTCTGGGAGAGTCGGATGTTTCCCTCTGTACTGAGGTAAGAGGTTGTGTATTGAAGATGATGTGGGTGTGTAGGAAGGAGAACGCTTGACCCACACCTGTCTTGCCATGGAAGCATGAGAAACTGTTAGGATTCCTAGCACCCACATGAAAGCCAGCCATGGTGACACATATCTTTTACCTCAGGACTAGGAGGCCAGAGAAGGTGGCACCCAAGACCTTACTGGCAGCCAGTCTAGGCGGTCAGTGAACTCTAGTGAGAACTGCTACCTCAAGGAATAAAGTGGAAAGCCATAGAGGTGAGACACCTGATGTCCACCTGTGCATCCACATGCGTGCACATATGCACGTGCACCTGCACACACACACATATGAACACACATGCATACACATACTAAAAGTGAGTTAAATGAAATACTTCTGGAAATCTCCAAGAATAAGAAGGAGGGCTTCCACTCGCCTAGTCCTTTCTTATGGTTCTTATTCCTGCTGACTTCCTCTGGTTTTGTTTGGGTTTTTTTTCCGTTGCATTTTTGACAGGATCTCGTGTAGCCTAGGCTGCCTCTTTATGAAGCCAAGGATGACCTCCAACTTCTGATCCTCCTGGATTCACCTTCCAAGTGCTGGAGTCGTGGGCACGCATCTCTGTGCCTGTTTTATGCCGGGCTGGGGACAGACCCAGGCTTGCTGCGTGCTGGGCACGCCCTCACCAGCTGAGATTCGGTCCCAGCCCTCCGCTGAGCTCTTCTGTGGACCTGGCCTTGCTTCACACTTGCCTCTCCTTCTCATCACATAAACTATCCTATGACACAAAAACGCTTGGTTTGATTTGACTGGTTTGCTAATTGTCTACTTTTTGTTGTCCTGATTTTTTTAATTATTATTTTATTTTTATGTGTATGGGCATTTTGTCTGTACAGATGATTGTACGTCCCATGCATGTAGTACCCACAAAGGCAAGAAGAGGGCATGAGATCCCTGGAACTGGATGAGGAGTCTGGAAATGCAAGCCAGGTCCTCAGGAAGAGCAGACAGTGCTCCTAACCACTGGGCCATTGTTTCAGCCCCTACTCTTTGATTCTTTGACACTGTGCAGTCCACCATGACCTTGGACTGCTGACATAGCCCACCTCTTCAGAGGGCCGAGGCTACAGGCATGTCCCCCACCCCTGCACTTTACAGTTTGACTTTTCAAGTCTGATCCCGTTTCTATTCTGCAAGCGGCTTCTGCCAATGAGACATAGGTCCTGCAGTGCCCCAAGGGCCTGGGTACCCCTCTGGGTGATATATAAGAAATATAGGTTGAGGTAGGTACTTCTAGTTATAGGTGGCTTTATAGATAGTGGGGGGCTTTCTAAAAATACCTAGTGTAAAAACTATAATTTCTTCAGATTCATGAGAAAGATAAGATTTCAGCGTTTGCCAGTCTCCCTCTGTTAAAAGGTCCATCCTCAAAAATATAAAACTGACCCAGTCATGTCTTTCTTTTCTCTGCAGTAGCATTTCCAGCTTTCTTTCAGCCGCCGAGTACACTGATGGAAAATTGTCTATACCAGCGGGTAATTACGTTTCCCAGCTAAAGTCATATCTGCAATTTTTTTCTAGCTGAAAAGGTTTTTGTTTGGTTTGGTTTCGTCTTTTCCTGCCTCTGATTCCAGATTCTTTCAACTTATGATTTAAAAATAATCTATCACATAAGACAACCAAAGACCAGGCCTCTTGGTGTCTGCTAGGGAGTTAGAGCCCAGAGCCCTGCGGATGGGCACTCTGTGTTCCCATTTCCCAGGTCACAAAGCTTATTTTCTGAGCCCTACAGGAAAGACACTTTCCAACCACTTTTCTTGTGGAAGGTTCAGATGATGATATTCTGGACCCTATGCTGTTGTTACTTAAACTTGAATAAATCAATCATTTGGAGAAAGGGATACTTATCCAGTCCTTCCCACCTCTCTCCTGTTTAGACAGGCTTTCTCTTGTTTATATTTCTCGGCTGTCTTATGAGGCAGGCACTGCTACTACATTTTATAAATGAGAAAGACACTTGAGTCTTTGGGATTAAATATCCTATCCAGAAAAAAATAATAAAATTTAAATAGCCATGTATGCATGCATACATACATACATACATACATACATACATACATACATACACAGCTAGTGGGTCTGGAAAAATGGCTCCCCACTTAAAGAGTGTTCACTGCTTTTACAGAGGACCTGTGTTTAGTTTCCAGCACCCACATGTTAGAGGATCTAATGCTGTCTCCTGGCCTCTATGGGTCCTGCATGCACGTAGTCCACATATATATATGTAGGCAAAACACTCATATGTGTAAAATAAAAATAAGCAAATAAACAGCAACCCAGGATTATGCTGTTCTGTTGGGGAGGGGAGCAAGTTTCAAACCCAAGAGCATCGCCTATGACTTTGCACCAAAGTGGGAAAAAAGAATGTATTTTAAGGGTACCAGAAACACCTTTCCTATCGGCTCAGCCCTTATGTGCATGTGACTCCTAAAGTTCATCAGATCTGTGAGTAACATCTCACACACACACACACACACACACACACACACACACACACACACACACACACGTCTTCTCTGTTCCGTGTACCACTCGATCTGTGTTCCCTCCCTGTGATGATTTTTTCCTTTGGCTATTTGTTTTCCTTCTGGTACCTTGCTCAGTCCCACACAATGGTAAACTTTCTATTCTATCCCAAGTTTTTTCTTAACCCTTAGTATCTTGGAGTGCTCGGCACAGCAGTTTGCAAACATATTTCTTATCTGTTCCAAGCCTTGACATAGGTTGCTGTTATGTTCAGAATATTCAGAGTTGGTTGTGCGCAAGGGACCCCTAGGACATGGGGAATTCTGGGTAAACATTCTTTGCAGGGACCCTGTCCTCATTTGAAACTGCTTGACAAACTCCTTGAACTCATGTGGAGAGGATTATCCCTGAAGCTGTAACGCAAAGGGAGAAAAGAGGTGTGAGGGCCCCAGGTTCCCACCAAACTAGACCACTATGTGGGTGGAGAAGGAAAAATTCAATTTGCCAAGGCTAGATCTCTGGGATCAGAGAGGGGAGAAATGGTGGAGAGTTATGAGGGGTTATGCTGGGGCAGGAGGTGTTGGCATCAGGAGCGCCAAACCGATGATGTCGCACGCAGGTGATATCATCCAGGCGACAGTGTGACCCGCCCACCTGTTGCTAAGGCAATGGCCACCATATTCCCAGAATTCACCTTGACCCACTGCCCACCTTTACCTGTGGCTACGTCATGCCACGTCACTTTCCCTATATATACGGAAGACTTCCCTTTCTCTTTCTCCCCCTTCTTCCCTTCTCTCTCCTCG
Source organism: Uromys caudimaculatus (assembly GCA_028551405.1). Taxonomy (NCBI): domain Eukaryota; kingdom Metazoa; phylum Chordata; class Mammalia; order Rodentia; family Muridae; genus Uromys; species Uromys caudimaculatus. The sequence continues at coordinate 95,350,342 of CM052707.1, forward strand.
CTGCTACCTTGTCCCCCCAAATAAACCCCTCACGTGGAACTGTTTGGCTTGGTGTGGTTTTGGAAGGTGCCGCCATCTCCACCGCAGCACATACCGGACTCGTACCAGCAAAATTATTTATACAACAGGAGGTAGTCCAGTTTATCTGGGAACTAGTGTGAGGGGCTTGACTAGGAGAACTAGACTCCTTTCCGGAGCTAGGGAAGATAAGAAAGTAATGACTTTTTCTGGCAAGCGGAAACCCCCTTTGCAAGGTTTCTGAGAAATACTGATTTTGAGTAGCAATTCTGTTTACTGGTCAGTCTAGCCTGTGTGGAGCCCAGACTGCAACTCACGACACTGCCAAAGGCACTGCCATTTTGGGGACTTAGGGAGGGCCCACTTTAAACCTAAGAAGAGGCACTTTTGTACTGGGGTATTGTCCAGTGAGCAGTGTCCAGGGACCATCATGTGTGTCTATGTGTGTGTGTGTGTGTGTGTGTGTGTGTGTGTGTGTGTGTGTGTGTGTGTGTTTCTCACTGTCAAACGTGTTATTCCTGGCTAACTTCCTATTTTCTACCAGGAGAGAAAGCCCCATTGCTCCATACACTGCCACAGCTCTTTAGATCCTGCTTGGTTAAAACCGAATGGATTTTTTTTGAGCTTGCATTTCCTTAAGGCCATTCATTCCGAACTGCTTCCATCCGGCCTCCACTGCCCCGGTAATCACTGGATTCCAATGAGTCAGAAGCTACTTTAAAGGCCAGTCATGTTGAGTATGGCTGAGAATGTGCTCACTCCATGTGTCCGGGTCCTGTTGATTTAAACTTAACATTTGGATTTTTATAGCAGACATGTAGAAAGATGGTCTTCTATAGTCGTGTCTTCTGAACATCTGGGCTATGTGTCCTACGTTCCTAACTTGTGACTGCTCACCCTGCGGGCTGCATCTCGATCTTTCACACAGTGATTGGTGGTGGTTGAGACCATGAGGGACCCAGAACAGAGTGGAAAGTGTGAGGTCATGAACTCAGGAAACCTCTTCCTAGCTTGGCTCTGCTTTCTTAGGACCGATTCAGAGAGATGGCTCAGCAATGAAGTGTGTTTCCAGTTTTTCCAAGATAACCAGAGTTTAGTTCCCAGCCCTAGCATCAGGTGGTCCACAACTACCTAACTTCGGGGATCCAATGCCATCTTCTGGCCTCTGTGGGTACCTGCACACATGCGGCACACACATAAATAAAAACAAAAAAAACAAACAAGCAAGAAGACTGATCAGAGAAAGCATTGCCATAGCAACCAAAGGTAGGATACCACCTACAACCCCACCACCACCATGGGCAACAGTGGTTGAAGGCCTTTCGGGTTTCGACACCCAACCTCTCACCCAGAGGGCTACAGTCATGTGGCCCAGAACCTGCAGGAGGGGTGGGGCCTTTTGTGGCTATGCTCTTCTGATGCTTGGGTCCAGACACTGCTACAATCAGGTTAACAAGCCCAAGGGCTATGAGTTCTGAACTCGTCCTGTGTCTGATGTGTGTGTGGGTCACCCCAAAACAATACATACTAGGCAGGAAGAGTGGTCTGCTCACAGACTTGCCTTCCTGGGGCTGGCTCAGAAGCCCCAAACAAACCCATAAGCCAGTATCTCTGGAATCGTCAGGGCCTTATACAAGACAGGAAGAGGCGAGGGAGGCTCCTGAGAGAGACAGCCAGGTTTTCCAAGTCTCAGGCTATGAAGGGTGACTTACCAATCTGTGGAAGGGACCAGCCCCAGGCTGGGAGCACCTCTCCGATGGTACCTCTGACACTTGGTCACTGTGAGCTGAGGAAGGGGATGAATACACTGCTAAGGGACCAAGCGATGACATTTCTAGCTGCTCCCTCCGCCCCATGCGGAAAGTAACCACAGATGCATTCTAATAAAACTTTATTGAGAGCAGCAGGCAGCAAGCAGAATCTGGTCACAGGACAGAGATAGGCACTTTATGGTCACCTGTTCAGAGGTAATGGGGAAATTGGACAGCCAGATGATACGTGTACTTGTGATCTTGTTACAGATGGCCAGAGTCCCCTCTGTAGACTGTTACATCTGGTTCTACCACCATCAGATATGTCCACCTCCCTGCAGCCTTGCCAAGAACACCTTTTATTCAGTTTTGAGTTTTTGCCAGGTAATATACAGTCCGTAAGGATCACTTCAATTCACGTTTTGTTTCTTGAGTCAGGGTCTCATGTATCTCAAACTTGACCTGCTGCTGAGGAATGATCTGCAACCCTGATCCTCCTGCCTCCACCTCCTGAGGGCTGGGATCACACCACCAACTCCCCAGCCCTGGCCTTGTTTTGATCTTAAGGACTGAGCTATCCCTCCACAGGCTGCTTCACTCTCTGGATCATTGGGTCCTGACTTACAGAAGTTCTTCACAGGTGAGGGGAGTCAGCCTTTGACTCTGTAGCTATTGGCTATAGCTGTCTGCTGAAGCAGCTCAAACAGCTGTCAGTCATTTAAGAAGCAGCACCATCCACTGGCACTGAGAAGAATAGACAGGGAACTCACGCGATGGGAGGGGCTAGGATGGGGGAGAGGGGGAGGGGGAGGGGGAGGGGGAGGGGGAGGGGAGAGGTAAACTAGGAATTAGCATAGACCACGGAACAAGGAGGCCTAGGAGAATACAGTAGACTCCGAGGAGACAGATGAGCAGTCCTGACACTGAGAAACAGAAAGAACAAACCTGGGAAATAAGGAAGGGGAGCCCCAGGGTGTAAGGAAGAGAACTGGGCAGACCCCGGGAGCAGAGTTATCACAGATGCCAAGCTCTTTCTTCCGTTCAATCAGGTAACAACCTCCCACCGTGTCTTGTGGTGGTGTGGTGTGTTAAGGTGACACTTTTTGGTGGGAATTGACCACTAGATTTGGCCCAATACAGACTGTTGGTGACCTGGATGAGTGTACTTTATAGAACTGTTGGGGACAGGTCACTGTCCCAAGGACAAGTGGTGACAGTCACACAGTCACACACAGCTGCCTGCCACTGAAGGTATTTGATGTAAGGCAGGACAGAGTGGGCGTATGTCCTTCTCAAGAGAGGAGACAACACACAGAGAGAGAGACGGAGAGGAGCAGGAGTCAGAATGTGAGCTATGTTTTGTCAGAGCCAGGCTCTGTCTAGGAGGGATGATGGACCCAGCTCTGTGTGGGACGATGATGGAGGGAAGGCAGGCAGGCACGCTCACAGTGGAGCACTAAGCTGGAGGAGCGGCTGCCAGCAGAGCCCAGTTCCCATGTTTCATGAACACAGCAGGGGATGCAGGCCACCTGGACCCCTCTGGGGGATTCCATACAGGGTCCCTGGTCTGTAGCTGACAGAGTAAGAAAGACACCATTAGGGCACAAAAAAATGTTTCTCAATTTTTATTTTGATTTGGGTTTACAGCAATCCCAAGGTGCCAGAATCAGTGGGCAAACTATACTTTAGACACAGGGAAGGTAGGTGTACTCCACCACTGACAGACTTTTAAAAGATACATTTGGCTACATCATGGACAATCTCTGATGTGATGTTTTCTGCCATCTCCATTAAGACATGCCCCCATGTGTTTCTATCTTATTAGCTTCTAAGAAACTTTGTTTGGAAATTTCAAAATAAGTAGATGGTCAAGAATAAAAAAATATGATTTTTTTTTTTTTGGCTGTGTGTATAATGTGCCTGGTAAATTAGTGGAAAACGAGTTTTGGAAAGCAGGGTTTGTGTAGTATAAAAATACTGTTCATTTACTGAAGACTGATGATAAATTTTATGGGTAAATAAAACCTACATAGGAACACAGAGACTTTCGGAGACCTGTAATTAACAGTAAATATCCCTTTACAACGCACTTAGTCCGAGTCTATTTCTGCCCATTACATGCGTCTTAGACACTTTGCTGTTCTAATAAAGGCTGAGAATCAGCCTTGCGCTATACTGCCTGGCACAGTAGATCTAGGAAGAGGGCTGCCTCTTGGAGGAGAAGTGAGGCATTGTTCTTTAGTCTAAAAGTCTTTATTATAAAATAAAAAATATCTTATAAGGTATATGTTCATTTACAGTCTCTCTGACCTTAGCAACAGGAATAGTTCAGAGTTGGTTCACATTAGATGGAGGCTTCCCTGCTGGAATCCAAAAGACTAGCAGCACTTGAGTGGGCTCTCTCAGGTAACTAGGTGGACACTTTATACATCTGGGGGGGGAACACACATGTGTATGACGAGATCTACTGGTCCAGAAGAGCCTGCCCACTGCGTAGCTGTGAAATCTTGTAAATGTCACTCCTCTGCATTTCCATGGCCCCTCAGTAAAACACAGACAGGAGTCTCCTCCTGCAAGGCGATGCTGTCAGCACCACAGACTGTAACTAATGCATCGTCCCATCTTTGTGTGCTTAGGAATGTGCCTGACTCTGTCGGCCAGGCTAACACTGGGGTTTACTCTGCATATTCTTTTTGTGAGTTAAAGAAAATGAATCCCAATAGGTTAAGATGGGTGGATCTGAAGTTTAAGCCTAGCCTGGGCATGACCCTGTCTCAAAAAAACAAAACAAAACAAAAGAATGTGCAGCCAAAGTAAACCCCAAATTCACAAGTGCTTTTATAATAAAATGAAAGGTAGTACTCATTCATTTTATTAAAAAATAAAATAATCTTTGCAACTAAATAGTCATCAACTTAAACTTTATGCTTATTTTGTCAGAATGTTCACTCGGTGGCACTAACTCTCCAAAGGAGAGATCCCGTAATTCATTCAGTTCAATGCCTTAAACGTTTGATTATAAGGCAGGAGAACTGAACGAAGTTTAAAAGTAAGCAAAAATATACAACTCTAAACCACAACCTCCATAAAGACTTAATAAGAATACCTCCTCAGTACATTTACACGCCACCTGCTAGTTACACAACACAACCTCGCCACGACAATCAACGTCACGCGAAGTTTATCCTCTCAGCAGTTTAAATTATTAAATATTTAATGGCCTTGAAAGATTGCACAGCAATTTTTTTTTAAGTGCTAAGTGATCTAAAAGTGCTTACTACTGAGTAGCCAGGGGTTAGGTGCTTATGATATTGGCCAGAGCTTCAGAAGGATATCTGAGGAATACAGTCACAGACGTGAGGCCTGCCCTGTAGATGAAAGCCCTGATGAGATGCTGAGGTAAGCTGCCAACTTGGGACATCCAACAGGCAGGGTGCCTTAAAGGGAAAGAGGACTGCCTGCGCTTCCCAGATCTTAGGTCTGCACTATATTAAATGGTACTTATTTTTGAAAAAGAAATTACTTTGTCTCTATCTCTCTCTCTGGTCTGTCTCTCATGCACGCACGCACACACACCGACTTGTGCCCACAAGCTCAGCTGACCTTCCTCTTTAATTTTCTAAATCAGATCAACATTTTCTTTCTTTCTTTTTCGAGACAGGGTTTCTCTGTATATCCCTGGTTATCCTGGAACTCACTCTGTAGACCAGGGTGGCTTCGAACTCAGAAATTTGCCTCTGCCTCCCAAGTGCTGGGATTAAAGGTGTGCGCCACCACTGCCTAGCAGGACCAACATTTTCAACACAGGATGAGCACGATGGCCCAGTGCTTTTAGCACCAGGAGGAAGGAACCAAAGCAAGGGGACAACACAGCCCCATCTCCACAAAAGAAAAAAAATCTACTCCAAGGGATACCTGTTTGAGAACTCGCAGAGATGAGCGTGAGCGCAGGGCGGTTTTAGAGATGGGTAAAAGTGAGCTGGTTGTTACGTTCGAGGACTGAGTCTTGTGGGTTACGTGACTGGTAACCTTAGCTCCCAGGGAGGAAGGCCTAATGAACACTTAGGGACTCTCAGCTGGCACCGGTCATGTCAGTCACAGCACTCTGTAGTGTGACACAGTTGTAAGACAAAGAAGGCTAAAGCTCCCTTGCCTCTAACCGTGCATTATAACTTAATAATAAAGTCTATTTCTGCTAGGTCTGTGGTTTCAAAATTAACTCATTGTAAACATTCTATATTCTTTCCTAATTAGAGTATGAACTTGTATCTATATCTGTGTCAAATTATTTATTCCTACAAAAAGCAGCACAAATACTGTTCATTGTGGTTTCGGCACAAATTCCTTAAAAAGTACATTAAGGCCATTTATGGAGTCAGGGTGAACCGCAGACTACCCTGGCATAAGTCACAGGACAGACGAGAGCTTTGGGGAGGGGCAGCAATGGCTGCCTGTGTCCTCCCCTCGGTGACCTCACGACAGCTTGTAGGTCCCATTAGTCTCCAACGTCTCCATCTCGGTCTCCAATAAGCCAGAGAAAATGGAAGCTTAAGGCCAGCAGAGCGGTCCCAAGCAGATCACCCAGCGCCGTCAGGTACGGGATGGAGAAACTGTCTGGGTCCTTTCCTTTCCTCCAGAAGCGATGGACCATCCAGTCAGCGATCCACAGCAGGGTGAACACCTGTAAGAGAGGACCAGAGATGATGCCTGCCGCCTGCATCTCCTGCCCTTGATAGGTCCACGAGCCCGAACTGCTTGTTTCTGGGAGGAACTGCATATGTCCAGGTCAAGAACCACACTCACAAAGAGGCAGCTAATTCATGGGAACACACTCTTTATAACAGACATCTCACGGACTCCTGAGATGCGCACCTCGTCCCACTTTTCACAGGCTGCATCTCCCATCACCTAGCTGCTGGTGAACACATCTAGTACCAATCTCTGCCAAGTGCTGTCACTGTGGCTCTGACACCTTTACCAGAAAGAGGGGGTAGTTGTCCACATCAAAGATAAGCTCCAAGGGGCAAATGTCAGATGCCCTGGACTTCTGTCAGAGACATCACGCTCCAGGCCCTGCTGGCCCTTGGGTGAGGCCGATGCCTCCTTCCTAGTTTTCTGGCAAAGGCCGCCTTAAGATCAAATAGTACTAATTCGGGCTATCTGCTTCCGCTGTGTAGGAAGCAGAGAATATCAGAATCTTGAACTTCTGTGTTGTAGACTTAGGAATCTGGCTTGTGATCCCAGCTTGCGGGACAGTGAGAAGGACTGCCATGACCTCAAAACCAGCCAGGGCCATGGAGTGAGTTCAAGGCCTGCTCTATGGTACATGATGAAGATCTGTCTCAAAACCAAAAGGCTTGGATTTGATTCTCAATTTGTTCTTTGGAAAGATTTCTTGTGATTCTGAGTATCTATTGCTTATTTGAAAGAAAGAAAAAACAAAACAAAACAAAACAAAACAAAACAAAACAAAACAAAACACAAGAGAGCCTTAAAAACTCAAAGTAGCAAAGTGTCAGCAACCTGGACCAGTAGCCCAGCAGTCCTGACTCAGAGCTCCACACACTTTAGAGCCAGCCCCTGGAGCTGGCTGCTCTAAAAGCGAAGCCTCTGCTCCAGACGGCGCTCACCTTGTATCTCCTCTAAACTCAGAAAATTTGCCATAATACCCACTGCTAGTTGCAGCCCTAGCCAGCAGCCAAACACCTGGCCCACCAGAAGCCTTGGGTCAGTGTGTGGCTCGCTTGGTGGGAGAGCCCCCTTTAGCATCCTGTAGCCTTGGGATCAGAGGCTGTTGTAGCTACTACCCAGAGTCCATCTGTTCTGGCCCCAAAGGAATCAGGAAAACCTCCCAGCCCACCAACACCAGCAGCAATTCAACAGTCACACAGCAGGATCCACAGAGCTTTGGGTCCTTCAAAGCCTGTGCTCATCTGGCTCAGTCCACCTTGTATCCGTGAGAGTCATGCCACAGACGCAGGCATCTCGCACAGAAACCTGGGAGTTCCAGGGAAGATCTCCTTGTGGAAATCCTGAGGCTACTGGGGTTGTTCCCTGGTCTCACCTGCACTTGCCCTGAGAGACCTAAAGATAATCCTCTCCACATCCCCTGGTCACCTAGACTGCAGCAGCAGCTGCCACCAAAGTGCCATTGCAGCCGGACTGTGGAACCTCCGCTGCAAGGTCGTACAGTTCCTTCAGGCTGCAGTCTAGACTGTGAGGGTGCTCTGCTCGCAGACATGCAGGCATCAATAGAGGGAGAAAACACATGAAGACATGCTGTTGGGGTCTCTGTAACCAAGCCCAAGTACCCAAGCTGACTGGCGTCCCCATCTCAACACAGACATCCTTTCCTATGAAAGGTCCTTCATGAGATCACGATCAACACACCAGCCACCAACGTAAGGATAGAGACATCCAGGAGAAACGCGCTGCAAAGAAGAACGTAAGTCTCTAGAAATGATCTCAATTTGAAGGAAATCTGTGAGGTGCAGAAAAGAGATCACAATAGCATTCCTAACAAAACCTAGTAAGTAAGATGCAAGAGGCCGGAGATCAGCAATAGAAAGACACGAGAAAAACAATTTAGGACTCAAATGAAGACTTCAGAAAATACAGAAAAGAGAATCATTGGGAACCCCGCAGAGCTGAAAATGTCAATCCATGAAATGAAAAATAAAAGAGAATACTTCCATGATAGGCCAAAACAAAACAAGGGTTTTAGAATTAACCTCGGTAGACAGAGACAGACAGACAGTCGGACCACCTTTAAGACACATGGAAAACTTTAGCAAACAACTATCTGCATCATGGTAATTCTGGAAAGTAAAGAAAAGGAAGTAAGTGTTAATCCCATGTTGCAGACCGGTGAGACGGCTCAGTGGGAAGAGCGCTTGCCACTGCAAGCCTGACCACCTGAATTCAATCCTTAGAACCCAGGGAGGGGTGGAAGGAGAAAAACATGCTACAGAGCTGTCTATGACGCCCACACACTGTGGCATGTGCTCACCCCCCATCATGAGACACACAAAAATAACAGTAATAACAACCTATTTCACAAAATAATAGCTGAAAACACCCCAAATCTTCTAAAGATTCAAGATGCTCAAAGGTTTCTAACCTAGAGAACCAAGACAGACCATCACTAAGTACATTATAGGCAAAGTATCAACAGAACAGTGCAAAGAGAAAATCCTAAAGGCAGATAGAAGGGTCAGTCACATATAAGCAAAGGTCTATTAGACTTATAGCAAATTCTTACAGCAGAGTCCCTAGAAGAAAGCTTACAGGCCAACGGAGAACAAGATAATATAGCCAAGTAATAAGAGAAAAAGATACCCCAACAACCAAGAATGCTCTACCCAGCAAAATTATCCTTCAGAATCTGAAGAAATTAAGTCAGATAACCAAAACCTGAGGAAACTCATTACTATGCAAGAAATATGAGACTCTGTCATGAAAATGAATGTTACAAAATTCACTAGAAGAACATATAAACAGAAGAGAAACCTTAGCAGAACAGAAAGTTACTAATCATAAAGAAAATGTCATATAAAGTGATCAGTGTACAATTAGCAAAACAATAGAAAACGGTTCACAATTGTAATAGTAACCTTGAGTTTATACAGATTAAACTCAGTCAAGATAAACATACGGACTAAACAGTCAAAAAAGAAAGTTAGCAGTAGCTGTCCCCAGCAGACACAGCAGACCTTAGACTACATAACACGATGAGACAAAGAATGTCATCGTGAAAGGAAAAGAGGCCCGACTCACGCGGAGACACAGAGACTGCAAATATACACCCCCAACATGTGACCCCAAAATACACAAAGCAAATGCTAGTGTAAGGGAGAGAGTCTTCCCAGTGACAGTAGGAGCACTAACACTCTGTCCTTAGTGGACAGGGCGGCCAGAAAGAAAACCAACAAAGAAACACTGGGGTTCAAGCGGAAGCAAATGCTTGAGCATACGTCCACACGGTGTCGCTCACCAGCGGCAGACCCTGTGTTCTGCTCATCAGCACACAGCTCTCCCAAGACACATCACAGAGAGTCTACAGTGAAACTGTATTGAGTATGTACGTATGTATACATATGTATATATCCTCAGACAACAATGGAACACAGCTACGAGTCCACAGGTGAGTTCAGGGCACACACACATACAAAAAGCGAGGGACATCTTCTAGATGACAAATGAGGGACTGAAGAATTCACAGGGAAGGTTTTAAAACTCTAGCACACAATGGAAAGATGTGTCGGCTGAGTGATCAACACGGACAGACGTGTACACAAAAGCTTTGGAGCGAATAGGGCTAGCTCATTCTATTACACTGCTGCAAGCCTCTAAATGTATTTGTATAATTCTGGAGTTAGGTGTGATATATGGATAATTTACCAGTTCCTGGTATGATATAGTATGGGTGAGAGTCCAGCCTAGAATCTAGTGTGTCTCAACCCCACATGGGTTATACAACTAAATATGGAGATCTCAAACCCCTAGTGACAGGAAAGGCTTCTGAATATACAATTACCCAAAATTAATTCAAATCGAGTGCATAAGAACTCCAAGGCATTTCTGTGTTCCATTATGTGTCAGGTGGTGTCACTGCGGCCTTGGTTCTGCGTTTAAGACATGCGCACTGTGCACTGTGCAGGCGTCACTCCCTTCAGTGCCAGTGAGTGCTGCTTCAAACACTTCAGCTCAAATATGAGACTGCTGTATAACGTTATGGCTGTGTGTGTGTGTGTGTGTGTATGTGTGTGTGTGAGAGTGTGTGTATATGTGTGTGTGTGAGTGTGTGTGTATGTGTGTGTGCATGTGTGTATGTGGGTGTGTCTGTGAGTGTGTGAGAGAGTGTGTGTGTGGAGTGTGTGTATGTGCGTGTCTATGTGAGGTGTGTGTGTGTGTGTGTGTGTGTGTGTGTGTGAGAGAGAGAGAGAGAGAGAGAGAGAGAGAGAGAGAGAGAGAGAGAGAGATGAATTTTAGTTCAGGATTAGGACAGTATTTCTGAGATGAGCCTAAGGATACTCCTTCTATTTTGTACCGTATATTCAAAGTGGTATTTTGGCACTGATGTTTACAAAACCAAAATATTGATCAGCTCTGGGAAATGTTAAAGACTATATCCTGGAGAACCAAGATTCCAAGCCCTGCGATGACCCAGCACACCCACGTCAGTGGCATGAGGCGAGGACGGGTGTTTTGATAAGATCTGTCAGTGTGCATGCGTGTGCGCACTCATGCATGCCATGGGAGGTGGCACGTGCCACTGTGCACGTGGAGGTCACAGCTCCGGAGAGCCGATGGTCTTCTGCCACCTTTACGTGGGTCCTGGGGATCAAACTTGGGTGTCAGGTTTCAAGACAAGCTCCTGTACCTGCTGAGGCATCTTGCTGGCCCTTTCACCTATAATTAATGGTAAAAAAAATTAAGTTTATCAAATAATTGTTTTAAAATAAATTTTGTTGTGATCTACCTATTAATCCATAAATGTACTATATATGCCCGTGTTTACAGAGCCATATACCATGGTCACGTAACAATTTCTTAGGGGAAAAGAGGTCACAAATGGAAAACATTTATGAAGCCCTGGTCCAAAACAGGTGCTGGTAATGACATCTCATGACATCATCAACCTACGTCTGCAAATAAAGTTTGTCAGAATACAACTATGCTCAGTCCTTATTTCCTGTTGAGTCTACTTCTGAATCCTTGTGTTTTATCACTTCTAAGAGTCACTTAGAAAAACTGAATCAGAGAGATTTAAATAGCTCTGCAGTTGTCCCAGAGAGGCAACCCGCAGAGCTTTAAGAGTTTATTACCTTGAAATCTGGCAATTTACAGAAAAAGGTGTGCACCTATCCAGAAGAACATAGGAAAAAAAGAAAATGGCTACTCCCAGTAGGCAGGAGGCTGAGGCAAGAGAACCATGAGTTCAAGGCCAGCCTGGACTACATAGGAAGACCCTGTCTCAAATGCTACCACCTCTCAAAAAGAGGGGTGGGGGAATAGAAACTGCCAGCCTTACCCTACACCTCAGCAGAAATTATAGGTAAAATGTATATTTAAAAAACTTCGTAAGAGGATATCTGATCTTGACTTGGGGGATGAATTTATAAATAAAACATCTATTAAGTAAATAACGTAAGTTACAGTGAATACTTCTGTAGTTCAATAAATGAAAATCTTGCCTCAGCTTGTGAAGTATCCCCACCTCGCATTCAACAGATGAAGAGTTAGCGCTCAGAATATTCTGAGAGACTAAGAACTCCTACAGTGCACAAGAAGAATCCAATGAGAGAGAAAAGAAACACGAGAGCCAAGAAACAAGATGCTTGACCTCACTGACAAGGCACACAAATCGTTTTGGCTTTTCCCACAAGATGAGAATGAAATGGAATACAGTGTTTTAATCTGTGTATTCCATCCCACGCTCATGTCATGGGAAAGAATAAAATGTAGACTGCAATAATAGCAAACGTCGTCTTTTAAATGGTCTATAGTGGGACCATGTGGCATCCAAAGAGGCCCACCATGCACAGGCTGATTTTAACTCCCAGACCGTATTTATAATACAGTATGGGCTACTATCCCTCATCGGAGAACACCAAACAGACGGAGTGTAAGAAAATGGCCCAAGATTGCCAGCTCAGAGCATTAATGCTGGGAACAGCGGGGCTACTGCTGACCACATTCTAGGTGGCCCTGGGCCACCCACTGCCAGCTGAGTGTAAAAAGTCTACAACACAAAAGATGAATCTTTATCAAACACAAGGAGAAGGATAGCCATGGAAGACGCCCAGTGAGCAGGAGAAACCAAGATATAAAACCATTGCCAAGGTGGTCAGGGAGGCCCTCCAAGACGGTGAGGAAACCCTGGAAGAAGAAAAAAAAAACCACTAGGAAGAGGGGGAGGGGGAGGGGGAGGGGGAGGAGGAGGAAGAACAGGAGGAGGAGGAGTGGGAGGAGGAAGAAATGAGAAGGTGCGCACGCGCGGGGGGGGGGGGGGTGGTTATCTAAAGAGAAAAAGAGGAAGAGATAAAAGCTAGAAGAGCAAAGCTGTCCGCAGCAGCGGCACAGGGCACAGTAGCTGCTCAGTTGGAGCAAGTGTTCAGGTGGCTGGGGAGACGGCCCCACCTGTGGAGCACTTGTCTTCTACTGGACAGAAGAATGCTTAAGAGGCTTTAATTAATGTCCATAATAAGAACAATCTTTAAAAATGAGTGTAATAGAAATTGAGAGTAGCTGGGCAGTGGTGGTGCAAGCCTTTGATACCAGCACTGAGGAGGCAGAGGCAGGCAGATCTCTCCCTTCAAGGCCAGCCTGGTCTACTGAGTGAGTTCCAAGACAGCCAGGGCCAAGAGAAAGCCCATCTTGAAAACACATAAAAGGGGTATTAACAGTTAGTTGTCTTGTGTTTATCAAAGGTTTTTTGTTTTTTGATCTTTTTTCCTGGTAAGAAACAAACACCCAGCGTACAGGTTGAGTAAGGCTCAGATTCACACAGACATAAAGCCCAAGTTCCCTCAGTGCTGCCTCTCAGCAGAGAGGAACCCTCCACCAGTCATAGGAGCGGACACTGGCTCGCTCTCCTGGAGGCTAACAGTCAGTGCATGTCATATGCAGATCCCATGTAGAGGACAAAGGTCTGTACGTGTCACATGCAGATCCCATGTAGAGGACAAAGGTCTGTACGTGTCATATGCAGATCCCATGTAGAGGACAAAGGTCTGTACGTGTCACATGCAGATCCCATGTAGAGGACAAAGGTCTGTACGTGTCACATGCAGATCACATGCAGTCTCATTCCCTGAAGCACCAGGATAGCAGGAGAAACTTTTCAGGGCTAAGGAACGGAGGACCCTTCTGCTCTCGGCTCCCTGGGTATCCCATAAGATCAGGAGCAAAACCTCGGCGTCCTTATGGAAAGCCAGAGAAATTCTTCTCAGCGTGTACTGAGAGGGAAGCAACACCCCTCACCACATCATTCATGTTCTGAAAGCCAAGAGCTGTACATGACGTGTGAACAGACAGAGCGTACCATGAATGACAAAGGACAGGCCCATATGACAGTGTGTCAAAAGCCTAAGGTTGACGGTAAACGGCTGCAACTCTGCAAAGTACAACACTTCAATATGGCTCCCAAACATTAAAAACAACACAGTAGCCGGGCAGTGGTGGCACACGCCTTTAATCCCAGCACTTGGGAGGCAGAGACAGGTGGATTTCTGAGTTCGAGGCCAGCCTGGTCTACAGAGTGAGTTCCAGGACAGCCAGGGCTACACAGAGAAACCCTGTCTCGGAAAACTAACATAAAAAATAAAAAATAAAAATAACACAGTATTCATATGATGGCACAGGCAAGCAAGGACAGACGACAGGTCAGGGTGCTGACAGCGCCAGAACAGAATGGCGGGGTGGAGTGCTGTGGGGGCGGCACTTACATGTGTGCTTTTACTTATTCTGAAATAATCTGCTTCGGTTATCTTCAGAGCTGCTGAAGCTGAGCAGCAGATATGCGACTAGCCACGGCACTGAGGCAGTGGGACCGCACTGACTGAAGAGGCCCCTGGAAGAGGACTTGTGCCTGTCTTGTAGAATCCTGGACGTTCTAAGCACAAGTGAAGACAAACAGTACTGTGGCAGAGGCTCCACAGTGGTAACTGCTGCTGTCCACAGAGGACGTCCCCAAGTCTTCCTGGTACCTTACCTCTAAAATGAGCTACGGTCACCAACCTCACAGGGCTGGCTGGGCCACTGAACGCAATGCCATCTAAGGCTGCTGCCCTAGTGCCAGGTTCACAGTAGGTGGTCCACGGCCTCCACCACTGTCAGCATCACAGCTCGGAATCTGAATGGGAACGGAAGTGTGAGCGCCGGTGTCTAACACCGGCGAGTGCTGTGACATTTCCTCTGTGCCTCAGTTCTTTAGAATGAGTGGACTTGCCTTTACAGTGTGTCCTAACTGTAATCTACAAAGGGAAGCGCCTGTCACACAAGGTCACACATACGTGGTGACCTCTTCTCCGTGCTTTCTCTTCCAGATCTTATTCCATTTGCTCTGTACAACAAGCCAGCTTCTTCCATGATTTCTTTTTAAAGATGTTATAATGATTTTAAACAGATTTACATTTTTAACGTCTTTTTTTTCAGGCAGGCAAAATATATTAGTGCTTTCTCAGATCTCTGGGTGTAAATTACAAAAATCATGGTGAGTATCGGAGTCTTCTTAATGCAATATGCTTTGCCTCAAAATTAAATCATTCATTAAAGAACAAATGCTTTCCACAGCAGACACTAAACCAAGGTACGCTATGTTTTAACATCGCCTGCTCTTTATGAAATATGCATAACTTCTCTGGGTAAATATGCCTTCTAAAAGGCAACTTTGTAGCCCTGGCTAATTATGCAAGTTATAAATGCATTGCTTAGAATTTAAATAAATATGTGAGCACAAGAATACATATTTGCTTTGGCCGCTATTGCCTTTCTCAGCGGCCCCTCCTTTGAGCTCGGTCACAGTTGCATGCATTAGCATTCCTTTAGAGCCGCGGTTGCCAACAGCAGCCTTGTACTTTGTGTGAAGAAGGTTGATTGCTTTGGGGGAGGAATGCACAGCAATACGACACAGATAAACCTCAGAAATAAAAGAGGACGGTCCTTCCTAACTCAGAGCTTTGCAAAGGTTGAATTCATGCCCTCTGAAACACAGACTCCAGGCTGAAAACCACTAAATAAACCGTTTAATACTAGATGGTCTCTAGGATTTAAATGGCAGGGAGTAACAGGATTATCAGAGCAGGAATTCAGTCTCCTCTGATATTTAGATAAAATGTCCTCTGATCTGAAGAGTCTTGACGAGGTTTTGTGTGGGTGCCGCAGAGGTGTGACAGGCTTTGCCCCTGAGGACTATGGTACCTTTATCTGCAGAGGGGAAACTTGGGTGGAGAAAGGAAAGGCTATGTGACTTGTCTGGTCAGAGAATCACTGGGAATAAAGTCCAACAGAAGCTGTGGAGCTCCAAAGCCTACACTGCCCTCCCCATCCCAGGCCAGCTCTGTTGAACAGAGACTGAAGGCAGCCAGGAAAAGAGAAATACACAGCACAGACAGGTCCAAGCCTTAGACAGTCAGACCCCCCCAAAATGAGCGACCCGAGACTTGACTTTTTAGAAGCACTGCAAACAACTCATTCACTGAGAACAACTTCAAATGCTTAGCAACTTTTGGGAAAACAATTTCTTTTTGTTGTTGTTGTTTTATTTTCGAGACAGGGTCTTTCTGTGTAGCCTTGGTTGTCCTGGAATTCACTCTGTAGACCAGGCTGGCTTTGAACTCACAGAGATCTTCCTGCCTCTGCCTCTCAAGTGCTTAGATTAAAGGCATGTGCTGCCACCACCCGGCTAAAACAATGTTATTTAAAAGTACCACTGAGCTGGCAGGAAATCTCAGAGGTCTCTGAGGGAAATGGACACGGCGGCATATGGAGGCTGCTGGCCCCTAAGGTATCTACGAGAACAAAAGGCCTTGGACAGGCTGCACCACTGAACACAAGCCCAGCTGTCTGCACTCTCTGCCTCTCTGGTTTTCACAGTAGCATGGGGCAAACATCTAATAGAAGATGCAAGAGTCCTCAAGGAAAGGTGGGAAACTGGTCTGACTACAAACAGAGACAAAAGAAAATTCCCTAAGATCCTGCTCTAGTCCTCCTGATCGCCTAAGGAGAGAAAAACCTGCAAATGATGCTTCCTGACCTCCCAAGCAGCTGCAGACAGTTTATAAACTGCCAGGCTGCACTCCTGTAAGACTTTGGAGGTAGATGGGAAAGAAGCTTTTGCTTCTCTTCTTCAGTGCCATGGAGCCTGCAGCAGGCCTGAGTTCTGAACAGCTGACCAGACTCCACATTCCTCCTCTAGTCACCAAGTGCAAGCCCCGGGAACAGCTGCTATGATGGTAGTTTGGGCCTGAAGGCCCAGGCAGCTCCTTCCCTCACACTGACCCCCCCCCCCCCCATCTCAGAGTGAGCATCAGTCAGACAAAGGTAGTAACATCCCTGCTAAGAGTATGAGGGCAAAGGTCAAAAGTCAACAAGCCAGCCAGGTACACACACACACACACACACACACACACACCACACACACACGCAGCATTTAAACACACCTGGCCTTTGTTCACAGACTATACAGACATTTTCCTAAGTTAAACAACCTAGGAAAACACCGTTTCACTCTTGATTGTTTGTTTAGTTTCAACAGGGAAGTGCACAAAGTCCTGAGTGTATTAATAGTCTTCAAGCCAGGCATGGTGGTTCAGGCCTGTCACCTCCCAAGCCCCACACTTCTGAGGAGGAAGCAGGAGGATCAGGGGTTCAAGGTCAGGATCAGCTATGCAGGCCAGCCTTGGCGGCCTAAAACCACACCTCAAAACAACACAGTCTTCAACACTAATGTCCTGTACAGATCTTTTAATGTCAGTATATATAATAGTTCTTATTATTTTCTTTTTTGTATTATGTTTATACTTGAAAAAACCATGACTGTTAGACAATACAAAACACTACTAAAATATGCATGAATTTTGGAGAGAGGAAAAAGTGACATTTTTTTTCATAGAGCTACAATTTACTGTGTACATTTAAAACTTGATTTGGGAGACTAGGGGCATAGCTCAATGGGACAGTGTGACTTACTGCACTTGAGGCCTAGAGTTCAAATCCCCAGCACAAAGAGATAAAAAAGGTAAAACCTTATTTTGAAAAGTGACCCATAATATTAAAAAATTCTCAGGGAGTTCATGAGACAAAAGTGCATAAGACTCCAAAAGACCCACGATTACATTCCTCAGATTCAACAGTCGCAGGCCAGAAATCAGCTAAAGGCTTAGTTTTAAAAAAAAAAAAAAAAGTGACTAGGGGCTCGTGAGATGGCTCAGTGGTTAAGAGCACTGGATACTCTTCCAGGGACCCAGGTTCAAGGCCCAGCACCCACATGGCAGCTTACAAGTGTTAGTTAACTCCAGTACAAGGGTATCTGCCGCCTTCTTCTGGTCCTTGAAGGCACTGCATGCACACGGTGCACAGACATGTAGGTAAAAAATACACATGTGAAATAGAAAGATGAAAAGAAAATTTAAGGGCTGGAGAGATGGCTCAGCAGTTAAGAGTTAAGACTGCTCTTCCAGAGGTCCTGAGTTCAATTCCCAGCAACCACATGGTGGTTCACAACCATCTGTAATGGGATCTGATGCCCTTTTCTGGTGTGTCTGAGGACAGTGATATACTCACATTAAATAAATAAATAAATAAATAAATAAATAAATAAATAAATAAATAAATAAATAAATAAATAAGAAAAGAAATTTTAAAAAGTAAAGAAATGATCTAATATTCACAAAGGACATGATCTAACAGTGAAACACATCTCTTAGAAACAGTGACTACAGAGAAAAGCCCTAAGAAGAATATACTCAGTGTGGCTCCATTCAGAACACAACAGAGAGAGAGAGAGAGAGATATGCACAGCCCAGCATGAGGAGAAGCAGCACAGGCACGAGGCTACACAATCCAGTAACAAAAGAGAGATCACAGCTAATAAAGAAAAATACAGGTGTAAGGGTACACGGTGGCTCATTCCTGTGATCCTGTATTCTGGAAGCTGAGGCAGGAGGATTACAAATTCAGACCCAGCTTGGACTACATGGGCAGGGGTTATCTCAGAAACAACGTAAGGACAGTAACGATGTTAGGAACATTTCTTTGACTTGAGGTGGGCAAGCTGAAAGGAAACCTATTTTCTTAGTGCCTTGGGGAGAGCACAAAAGGACAGAAGGAAGCTAACCAAGAAATAGGCCACGAGAACCCTGGTCCTGCCTTCACTGAAGGCCTCAGGCAGCTGGAGGGCATTGGAGGCTAGTTTCTCTGGACAAGAGGTAGAGACACCAGTTAATCTAGTTAGCATTCTGTTAACAGTAACGAGGCACTGGGGACAGCACTGAGAAGTCTGCAGCCCTGCGGGATCAGCTTGCATCTTGAAGCATCTCAGACGCGTGTCCCAGGGGCTGCATATCCAACTGCTCACGTGTCCCTGGGTCTGCAGATCTAACTGCTCACGTGTCCCTGGGTCTGCAGATCTAACTGCTCATGTGTCCCAGGGTCTGCAGATCTAACTGCTCACGTGTCCCAGGGTCTGCAGATCTAACTGCTCATGTGTCCCCAGGG
>CM052707.1:95369430-95385590 GCA_028551405.1 Uromys caudimaculatus
CCCTGACTTCAACTGCTCGGGGCCGAACCCCTCTGCCTCTGCGTAGGTTACGGGTTCGACCCCAATGCATTGGTCCTTCTCACCACCCCCGAATTAAACCTCATGTGATTGCAGCAAGGACGGTCTTTCGTGAGTTCTTGGGGGGTCGCGCCATCCCGAGACTTGAGCGAGGGTCTCCCCAGCTCGGGGGTCTTTCAGCTGCAGATCTAACTGCTCATGTGTCCCAGGGGCTGCATATCCAACTGCGGGCTCACGTGTCCCTGGGTCTGCAGATCTAACTGCTCACGTGTCCCAGGGTCCGTAGATCTAACTGCTCACGTGTCCCAGGGTCTGCAGATCAAACTGCTCACGTGTCCCTGGGTCTGCAGATCTAACTGCTCACATGTCCCAGGGGCTGCAGATCTAACTGCTCACGTGTCCCTGGGTCTGTAGATCTAACTGCCCACGTGTCCCTGGGTCTGTAGATCTAACTGCTCACGTGTCCCTGGGTCTGCAGATCTAACTGCTCACGTGTCCCTGGGTCTGTAGATTAACTGATTGTCTGAACACCTGGGGCTTGGGCAGGAGCTATGGTGCCAGACACAACTACATCTGACTTGGCTACTGGAATATTTAAGACGGAACATCCAACATGCTTCCACACTAGTGAACTGTGACCTACCTGAGAAGCGTAATGAGAAAGAACTCTGAGTCCCGTCTGAAACTAAGATCGAGATGAACCTTCAAAGACTCTGAGAGGAGATGTATAGATGAGCTGAGCGAGAGTGGTTAGGGACACCAAATACATGAACTCTGTCACACCACTCAGATGTTAAAACATCTACATCTGCAATGCTTTAGTCACAGGTACAAGGTTTTACTTGTCTTTGCGGGGCATGCGCCTGTAACTTCAGGAAAATCTTCGGTTTGTGTAATGTGTACACTTGTGGTCTTCAACTGCTCTGTCACTGCTTTTCGGGAAGAGCCCGGTCAAATGTCTCACCTCTTACAAATACTAGATATGCTCAGTGTATCTTTAAAAAATGTGATTATTTATGACTAACATGTAAGACATACTAGTAAGATGTCTAGAGAATTCTGAGAATAAGACATGGCTTTCAGCAAAATTAGAATCTCTATGATTAAATACTCATTTTGCAAGTATGTATTGGCTGAGCTTGCAATGATGAATAAAGCATAGTCCCTGGAAAGAGCCTGACCTGGCTCCATTCCCCTCTCCATCCCCCCCCCCCCCCACCATGCACTGGCTACACACACAGCCCCATCCACTGTAAAAGTAGAGGGGACCTTAGCAGCACTGGCAAGACCTAACCCAGAGAGGGTCACAATAGGGATGGCCTATTAACTGAAGGTTTTGTGTGACTGCACAAAGCCAGCAAAGATCACTGAGGCGGAGTTCTATGTAGCCCTCCTTTGTGCTCTCATCTCTACAAATCCCATGTCCCGAACAATTTCTGGTTCTGGCCTCTGCCTCAGAACCAAGGTCTTCAATGCCAGCCGGGAACTAGGGTAACCCAAGGCTATACTCCCCCAGCTCCCTGACAGACATGCCTCATTGGGCCATGGCTGGTGGTGCTGAGGCATGAAGGCATCAAGCCAGGGGAAGAGTTGGACAGTTTCAAGCTGTCAACAACAACAAAAAAACTGGCTCCTTACTTCTGCAAACATACTAAATAAAACAGTTCAGGCCCTGAAGACATGAATTACTTTCCTTAACCCAAATAATACAGCTAATAACTAATTAAAGATCCTAAAGTGGGGCTGGGAAGATTTTTCTGCAGTTAAGAGCATCTCCTCCAGAGGACCCGGGTTCAATTCTCAGCGCCCACAGGTCAGTCACACCTGTCTGTAACTCCAGGCCCACAGTTTCTGACACTCTCACACAGACGTACATGCAGGCAAAACACTTATTAACATAAAATAAAAATGAATAATTAACGATAGTAAAGTGTCTTTGGGCTTTCTTTTGACCAAGCCAAAAGCACTGCTAACAGTTGAGGCTGAACGGAATTCTAAATCACAGGGAAGCGGTCTGGCTGACTCTGGAACTAGAGACTGACTAGCGAAGAGCCTTCATGTCCTTCCGTAAAATATGTCTGATTATTATTTTTGTCTCACGGCCATTTAATGTTTACTGTTCAGTGTCTCAGATGCTTTTGTCTGGATGCTGCCCCAGCAGATGTTTCTACAAATGATTCAACAACAAGGAAAGAAAACAGAGAAGAAAGGCTGTTAACTAACACTCTCACTGGAAGCTCTTCACAAACCACACGTCAAGGAAGAGCAATGTTGGGGGGGGGATAGTGCAGGGGGGTCTGCAGGACTCTCCATGGTGAGGACCAAAGGCGGGAAGTGAGACAAACTGTGCCCACACTCCTAGAAGGCTGGCCTGTTTGCAGCCACAGTAACGTGGAGCCACCAGACTGCGTTAAGCTTCTCTCGACAAACACTGGCCCCGTTGAGTATCTTCTGTTAACTACCAACCAATGGAAGTCCTAGTTTCTAAAGTAGCCAGCTAGGAACTAATACTTTCCAGGAATCACACAGTGAGAGACAACTAGACAATGACACCCACCGTCAAACTTCGCGTACAGCCACGCGGGCTGGTCCCTGAAGCCCTGATTCTCTAGATCTCTAGCTCTCTAGCTAAGCTGCACAGACCACTCTACCAGCCTGCCACCATGTGGAAAAAGCTGTCTTTTTAGCTCTGATACCGAGTGACTGCTCCATCATCCTCTGACACTGCTGCTTTACGAAACAAGGCCTCTCTGTAGCCCAGATGGCCCAGAACTCTTGGAACTCCCCCTGCCTTGGACTCCCATGTGCAGGGATTACTGGTGCACACCCTGTACCTAGCTGCTCTCTGCTTTAAAACACTGTGCTTTGGCACAGCTGAGGGTGTGTGTGTGTGTGTGTGTGTGTGTGTGTGTGTGTGTGTGTGTCTTTCCTCTAAGTTAAATATGTGTTCAGAGTACAGACAGTAAGACCCTAAGCAGAACGTCTGGGGGAAACTGCTTCATTTTTATGGGGCCTGACAAGACTGCGAGGGACCCTATCTCCGGTGCCTCCGCACCCTGGGATCCAGAGGGCTGCTGATCCATAAGATAGTCATGTGACTTTCTGAGGGGACCCTGGCACACCCACCTAAAGCTCTACTAAGAAACATGAACTGAGAAAAGCACCTGAAGGTCTTTCCCCTTAGCTACCAGAACAACAGCTCATCATCACCACATACCACATACCACGTCATGAGACACATGTCCCACATGCCAACCGCCATGAGACACATGTCCCACATACCAACCGCCATGAGACACATGTCCCACATACCACGTCATGAGACACATGTCCCACATGCCACCAGTCATGAGACACATGTTCCACATGCCAACCGCCATGAGACACATGTCCCACATGCCAACCGCCATGAGACACATGTCCCACATGCCAACCGCCATGAGACACATGTCCCACATGCCAACAGTCATAGACACATGTCCCACATGCCAACAGCCATGAGGCACATGTCCCACATGCCAACAGCCATAAGACACATGTCCCACATGCCAACCGCCATGAGACACATGTCCCACATGCCAACCGCCATGAGACCACAATATTTTAGATAGGCAACTGAAGACTGCTAAATAGAAATCTCCACAATCCACCTGCTTCCTACCAATCAAGTCTCGAGGTAGATATTGTTATACTTAGAAGAAAAGTTAGGAACTATTTACTTCCTCCTGTCATGACATCTTTTTCTTCACAGGACCCTTTCAACCAAAGCTGACAGCCAAAACCAACCAAGAGATAAAGAGAAACCAGTCACACGGAAAGAATAAAGCCACTTAGTGTGGGGCACACACCAGTGATACTAGCAATCAGAATATGTCAGCAAGAGGGTCAAGAACCTCAGCTACATATCAAGTTCAAGGACAACCTGGTCTACATAAGATACATGTCTAAAGAAGCAACTAAGAAAGAGTAAAGAAAGTCTTTCTAATTGAAATCTGATAGATTTAAATCCCAAAGAACAAGAAGCAACGAAGACTGTCATGAGACCACGTGAATAAGGCCAATACAACCTGTGGTGGTTTGAACAGGAATGGCCCCACAGACTCGTGTTGAATGCCTGGCCCACAGGGAGTGGCACACTTAGTAGGTGTGGCCTTGTTGGAATAGTTGGTGTTCTTATTGGAGGAAGTGTGTCACTTTGGGGTGGGCTCACGTCTGGCTGGTGGGCCTTGCTGCCTGCAGATCTCCCAGCTTCCTCTACAGCACCACGTCTGTTGCCCACTGCCATGTTTCCAGCCATGACCACACACTAAACCTCGAAAGCTGTTCGCAGCCCCAATTAAATGTTTTCCTTTCTAAGAGCTGCTGTGGTCATGGTGTCTCTGCATGACAATAAAACCCAGATGAAGACCCAGCCCCCTGGCTGCTTGGCTCTTTTCCTTTGAAGGGCACGTCAGAGTATAAGCTACTGCCGCATCATTTAATACGCTGTGTATCAGCTATTACGGCGACCATGCAGGGCAGATGAAGTACGCACATTCTGTGGACAGACAGCAAGACTCCCGAGATTTAATAACTTCCTGAGACAAAGCTTATTAACTTGCTTTGTGGGTGGTTGTCCTGAGGTTCCACGTGAGGCCACGCTGTCCCTGTGGGGCTCTGTGCATCATTATGTAGAGGACTGACTCCGAGGAATGCCGAGGCGTTTCAGAATGGTGGTGGGGAGGGAGTGTTGGTCCCACTGCCACGCACGGTGGCTCCTCACTCTCTATAGCTGCCGATGTCGGCATAAATGAGACCTGAGAACTAAGATGCTGCCTGTGTTCCTAAGAGAAGTGTGATGAGGCCATTGTCCATCTGTAGTACCAGCCAAGCATATTCTGCCACGGTTCCCGTTAGCGTTGTGGGCATACTTATATCGAAAGTATACATGTCAGCAATCACAAACTTTTACTTCTTATAAAAAAGCAACAGTTATTAGCCAATGTCCTGATATTAAGTCTTATTATGAAGGGCACCATCTGCTTGTTTAAATGGGATTTGTTGAGAATAATCATTTAGAATATGACTCTGTCATATTCTAATATGACATATATTAGATGTTATAATTTGTATGTAAGTATAAATTTCAAATCTGAAATATAGTAATAACAGAAATTAAAGAAACCTGTCTCTTGTTATGTTAATAAGAAGCTTTGCACGTTGCTGAGAGCGATATATCTGCGAATAGTAACTTAGCAGCTACAACACACACCCTTTGATCCTCTCTTTCCAAGAATGGCAGACAGGAAGTTTGAGTGTAGAGTTCAGAAGACTGCATTGTTACTAAGAGGGTAAGACTTCCTCTTCTCTAATTGCCTCTTAATCTGTCTCATCTCCTGCTTAAACTAAGAGAAGCACAGGGACAGGAACAGTGTCATCAGTTACCTTTGACAGTGACTAGCATACTACTCAATAAAATCCTGGTATTTCTCATTTCCAACTTTACATACTGAGATCTGTGGTCACTTTACATTAAGAGAAACATTCAAGATTTATTTCTTAATTCAGTGTCTGTGTGGGTTTGTACACGTGAGTGCAGTTCCCCCAGGTGCCAGAAGAGGGCGTCAGGTCCCCAGGAGCTGCAATGATAGTTGTGAGCCTCAGGATGAGCCCTGACCTCAGGTCCTCTGGAAGAGCAGTGCATGCTGTAGCCCACTGAACCATCTCTCTGGCTACAAGAGAAACATTTTTCTCTGTCTCGGGGGCAAAGGTTTATATAATGAAACTTTAATGATAAATTTATCATGGAACTTTGTTCTAAAGTTTTCATAGCATTCTTAATTATCTCATTTTCTTATGAAACAACCAGTGCCTACAATAATTAAAAGCTTCACTGACAAGGATTTCAAGTCATTGTTTATAGGTTGGATGAATAAATACTTCCTTGGAATTCAGTAGGGATCAGAGGCTAGAAGCATCCCCTTTTCTTTCTCTGCTGAGATGCTTTTTAGCACCAAAACTAAGATGGCCTGCACACATCCACACTGAAAGGGAAAGAAGGCAACATAATAAAACAGAAGAGGTTTTGTTTCATGTTTAGTCAAAGCAAGCAGATTATAAGACACCGGGACTTCTCACACCCGGTAGCACACGCCTGCCATGTCTGTCCTTGCTCAGTTATCCGGGGCATCTTGCTGCCTCTTCTAGGGTATTCCATGCAGACTCACGCTTCTGTCTCACAGACAGAAGATGCACACTTAGGATGTAAACACAGGAGAGCTGGTGTGGAAAAGACCACACAGCACTGCCAAGGCTTCTCAGCTGCAGAACCCAGGGTGCTGACTTGGCTGGTGGTGTCTTTGTACCTTGCCAGGTTTGTTTTACTGTCACAGCTCTGTGCACTTGAGAAAGACCAGGAGTAAAACAAACCAAAAAAAAAAAAAAAAAAACCTCGAAAGAAGACAGATCTTTATGACTTAGAAGGCAAGAGTGTGAGGTCCATCACGGAGTGGAATGGCAGACCACACTCTGGTTCCCTAGCGTCTGTGAGCAGTCAGAGGCCCAGCGGCAGAATGCTTGTGGAGAAGAACCCACATCTTCTTGAAGTTGTGGAAGGAAACGTGCTAGATGTATGAGATTCAAACTGCGGGTGTAACAGGACAATCTAGAACCAATGCTTGAACTATCCACGGCTAGTTATCTCAGAATGAGTATTATGGGATGGTTGACTGATACCAACCTACTCTACTGTTGAAGGAAAATCTGAAAAACAGGGTGACTGATGGTATACCCAACAGAACATCTCGAAGATGTCACTCTGGCCCCAACGAAAGTGTGGGGTAGGGAGATGGCTCAGTCAGCAAGTGCCTGTTATGCTTACAAGAGGACCTGGGTTCTGATCCTCAGAACAGTTATCAAAAGCTGAGCTCAGCAGTGTGTGCCTGCAACCCGACACTGGGAACATGAAGACAGGGGGATCCATGGTGCTTGCTGGCCAGCTAGTCTAGTCTAACCAGTGAAGCCCAGGGTCACTTAAACACCCTGTCTCAAAAACTGAAGACAAGAGGAACACACTGAACATTAACCTCTTGCCGCCACATGCATGCACATACATGTACACATACCACATACACGGGTGCACATGCATGCACATACATGTACACATACCACATACACAGGTGCACATGCATGGACACACATGTAAACATACCACATACACAGATGCACATGCAGGCACATACACAAAAAGCAAAATAAAGTCTGTAAAATCGATCAGCACCTTTTTTTTTTTTTTTTTTTTTTTTTTTTTTTTTTTTTTTTTTTTTTTTTTTTTTTTTTTTTTTTTTTTTTTTTTTTTTTTGGTTTTTCGAGACAGGCTTTCTCTGTGTAGCCCTGGCTGTCCTGGAACTCACTCTGTAGACCAGGCTGGCCTCGAACTCAGAAATCTGCCTGCCTCTGCCTCCCAAATGCTGGGATTAAATGCGGATCAGCACATTTTTAAGAAGACGCCTGTAGCTGTCATTCCGAGGCACACCATCTCTATCCTTTATTTAATAACAGTGACGATAAGCTAAGTCTGCTGTAGCATCCACCAAGTGGCAAACTACCTCGGTAACTCATTCATTCTTCAAAACAAAGTGACGACCACTACCCTTCCACTCCTCAGAAGGGAAATGGTTCTGAGACACAATAAATGAGCAAGTACTGGCTCCTTAGCCCCAGCTCTGCAGCCTTCACTGGTAAGGGTTTCAGCCAAGGGCACGAGAGGCTGCATGTGGTAACACCCACCTTTAATTCCAGCACCCAGGAGACAGCCAGCCAGGGCTACTTAATAGACCCTGTCTCGGAAAGGAGGAAGGGCATGTAAGCATACTCTGTGAGTGAAATCTGGGTCTGGAGGTTAAGAGAGTCTATTTCTCTTTCGGAAAGATCTGAGTTCAAGTCTCAGCTCCCACATCAGGTAGCTTACAACTGCCTGTAACTAGAGCTCCAAGGGATTCACTGACCATCTCAGGCCTCTGCAGTTACATCACACACACACACACACACACACACACACACACCCCACACGTGCACATACATGATTTAAATTAAATCTTTTTTTTTTCATGAAATATTTTGTAACCTTGGAAAAATTACTTCTACTTTCGTCAACTTACAGGAAGAATGCAGGGCAGCCAGGCATACAGACGCGAACACAGGCGGCTCATCCGTAAGCTACATGGTGAGCACACACAGGAACCTACTCTAGAAATGGCTGGTCAGAGCAGACCTGTCAGGACTGAGGAGAGCAGCAAACACAGGCGACAATAACGGCCATCTCTTCCAGCTCTTGGGCAATGTAAGCTCACAGCAGCAAAAGCATTGGGAGTGAGTGCCATGTTTACCAGCAGGGAGAAAAAAGGCTCCCTGGACAAGCGGCTGCCTTACCATCCCCGAAAACCTCACACAACCAGTATTTATACTACAGCATACTGGTGTGTTCAGGAAGCACCAGAGCACAAGTCCTCCAACTCTGCTTGAATTCATTGCTCTGGGGACTTAGAGGCCACCTCTGCAGCAAATCAACGGGGAGATTTGTTGAATAAATAAAATGTTAAAAAATTAATAGTGGCTTAATAAAATCAGAAGACTAGAAAGCATTATGGAGATGCTGTAAAAGTCTCGCTCAAGTTGTAAGGACGGGGCTATTTTAGAATCTACTCTAGCCTCCCTGACTGGGTATTTAAAGCCTTCTGCATCCGCCTCAATCTGCCTCAAGGCCTTGTATCACCTACTCCCCACCCCCGCCCCCACCACACCCCCGAATCTGGATCTACTCTGCTTTTCTGGCAGTTCTGTGCTTTCTCTGTGAACTAAATCAGCAATCTAGAATCTCACATTATGCCTCTCTTGTAGAAAATATCTGAGCGTATTTATTAAATATTGTGCTAATATGTTTATTATTAAGCAATTGTGAGGATAATAAATATACTTTAAGCACAGCAGGCAGGCAGAGGTTTTAATTTTTCTTTCTATACATACTGGACTGTTCTGCACTTCTGAAATTCACTGCCTCTTATCAAAGAACACATCTCCCGTATGCTGAGGATGCAGTGCACTGGCGTGTGGACGCAGCGTGGTTGCTCTGCAGGCAGTTGCTGCAACAAGGCCTTTTCACTGGGGCTTTATCCATGTGGCTTCTTCTGACTGGAATCCTCTCGGTCCACCTTCCCTAGCCTGCCTCCTCCAGGGCCAGTCCCCTGAAAGCCAAATCCAAGCACCTTCTCAGACATCCTTTTACTCTGCCTCTGAAGGGCACTCCTCCACGTAGGGGGCACCCAGTCCTTGAGGTTAAAAAAGAAGTCAGTTCTGAGAAGCTGGGGCAGCTGGAAACACTAAGGCGGGGCTTATGGGAATAGACCCAAGTGAAAAAGCAAAGAATTACTAACACCAAAGAAAATAATATACAAACAAAGAAATACAAGCAGAGCAAACCATCTGCCTCAATGAAAACATTAAAAGAGGCTTAATTACATACTGACAATCCCTCCCCCACTTTTTTTTTTTTTTTTTTGAGAGAGAGGGCTTCTGGAACTCTCTCTCTATAGCCTTGGCTATCCTGGAACTCTCTCTCTGTAGACCAGGCTGGCCTCAAACTCAGAGATCCATTTGCCTCTGTCTCCAGAGGGCTGGGATCAAAGGCCACCACCACCCAGCTTTAACGAATTGTTTGATAAGTTGTGGTATAAGTTTGTGGGGAATATGGGACCTTGAAACAGCCCTAAAGCCCTCAGGGTTTATTTTTTTGTTTTTGTTTTTTTAAGTTTAGGCATATTACTTTAAAACTTATAAATAATGACAGAGAAAAATAGCTAAGATATTTCAAAATGATGGTCTCTGAGAAATAGATCTAGGGACGTAGAACCTTTTGGTACTATTTTTTAAAATGTGTACTTTTATTATAGCAGCATACTTTTAAATGTTTTTTGCTGGCATATATTAATTATACATGATAATGGCTTACTTTTTGATATTTTCACACATGGGTATAACGTATTTTGATATTCACACAGACATCCTGTTTATCACCCTCTCCAAACTCCGTCCTCTCCCAAACCAGGACCCTTCTGCTTCTCTGTGTGTGTCTGTCTATCTGTCTGTCTGCCTGTCTGTCTGTCTGTGTCTGTATCTGTGAGACTCAATGAGTTTCACTAGAGTTGTTTACCAGAGCATAGGTAAGGGTTTGCTTACATAAAAGAAAGTTTCTAACATTTAAAAAGTAAAAGCCTTCTACACAACACAGAGGAATAGAAATCAAAAAGGAAACAGATACTGAAACGGAGAATGTTTTAAAGTAAGTTTGATGCAAGTCTAGTAACCAAACAAGGTCCATGAAGAGCCAGACATGGTGAACACTACTGTCACCCAGGACTCAGAGGCAAAAGCCAGCAATGACTAGTTTGAGGCCAGCCTGGGTTACATATCAAGAAAAGAAAAAAGAAAAGAAAATGCAACAAAAAAATATTTAAAGACATATTCCCCAGACCTGAAGAGCATGAGCTCTCGAACTGATGGAGTCAAACGAGACAACTTATACCCATACCAGAGTTTATCAGCACAGAATTTAAAAACTGCTGACAAGAGAAAGAGAAGAGGCACAGCTCCTAAAGCTGCTGGGGAATTAAAGCACAAGTCACATGCAGTGGGAGAGACAGCCGTGTGCGTAAAGTACTTGTCCCATGGAACCCTCAGAAAGCAGGGTGCAGAGGCCACAGCTGGGTCCCAGCACTTCTGCAGAGGCCACAGCTGGACCCCAGCACTTCTGCAGAGGCCACAGCTGGATCCCAGCACTTCTTCTGCAGCAGGATGGGAGGCAGAGTCTGGGACTCGCTAGAGGCTCACAGGACAGCTAGTGTGACACAAGACACTGCCTCAAACAGGGTGGAAGGCAAGCCTCAACATTCGAGGCTTTCCACACACACAGTAACACCCGTGCACCTGCACTCATTCACAGAGACACAGGTGAACATAAAGGTAAAAAAACCAAGTCCTTACAAGAGATTCAGGGGTCAGATGGCACCTATTCTCATTGGCAACACAAGGAGATAGAAGGCAAGGGTGCCTTCAGAATTCCAAAAGAAAAATATCAGTCAACCTGTCAATACAGACGGTGGGGTAAAACACCAGGCACCACCCAAAAATGAACTTCCTTTCCCTGCTTCAAGAATCTACTGGAAGGTGTGTCATACAGAACAGGACAGCCAACGAAGGGTGCTGTGAAACCCAGGCAGCCCAAGGGTTCTGTGTACCAGGCAGCCCAAGGGTTCTGTGTACCAGGCTGTACCAGGCAACCTAAGGGTTCTGTGTACCAGGCTGTACCAGGCAGCCCAAGGGTTCTGTGCACCGGGCTGTACCAGGCAACCCAAGGGTTCTGTGTACCAGGCAGCCCAAGGGTTCTGTGTACCAGGCAACCCAAGGGTTCTGTGTACCAGGCTGTACCAGGCAGCCCAAGGGTTCTGTGTACCAGGCTGTACCAGGCAGCCCAAGGGTTCTGTGTACCGGGCTGTACCAGGCAACCCAAGGGTTCTGTGTACCGGGCTGTACCAGGCAACCCAAGGGTTCTGTGTACCAGGCAGCCCAAGGGTTCTGTGTACCAGGCTGTACCAGGCAACCCAAGGGTTCTGTGTACCGGGCTGTAGCAGTCTACTTCTGAAACAGTAACTATACTGTGTTCTGTAGACGGCCATCAAGACAGTTTCTCAGCAGTCTGAGTGAGTGTAGGAGATCTTAAGCAGTTGTCCGTCTTACCTGCAGCACAGCAGCAAGCAGGTACACAACAACAAAGACCACAGTCAGAGAGGTGTGGCCACTCTTCATCAGGTGAATTGTGTAGAGGAAGATCAAGTGGCCGGGCACCACGAAGAGCAGGAGAACCTGGGCAGACGTATTGTTCACTCCTGTGACACGAAGGCAAGCGGCATTAAAAACCACATCTGAGGGCTGCAGCTGGGGATGCGGCTCAGCGAGAGGCTGCTTGCCTGTCCAGCACTCACAAGGTTCAAGCCCCAGTGTTGGTAGAAAAATAAAGTGAACCTATAAACTGGGCCCTGTAATCCAAGTTACCACACTGGAAGCCGACCTTGAACGCCAAACCTTGAACGTCAAGGGAAGCAGAGGCAGGAGCACCTGGAGTTCAAGGCCAGCCCAAGCCAAACAGTGAGCCCCTGTCTCAGAAAAACAACAAATTGAAGGTTACTTTCTCAATACCATAGCTCACAATGTCCATCAACTCAACTGCCAAGAGTAAGTCTTAGTCATTTACAATTCACTTCATTCTTGGCAATTCCCCCATTAGGTATAATTATAAAATCAAATAAGAGATGGTTGATTAAAAACATATTTTGGAGGACATTAGTATCTATCATAGAAACAGAAGGAAAATACAAAATTGGAATGTTAATTTTATGTCTTGTTTGATTGTTTCATCACTGATATCACAGGAGGGGCTGGATGCTCAGTGGTAAGAGAACTGACTGCTCTTCCAGAGGACAAGGGTTCAATTCCCAGGACCCATGTGGCAGCTCACAACCTTCTATCACTCCAATTCCAGGGGGATCTGATGCCCTCTTCCAGCCTCCGAGAGTACCAGGCACGAAAATGGTACACAGGCACACTTGTAGGTGAACAGCCATACGTATAAAATAATGATTAATACTGTAATGGTTGCCACATCTGTTCCCATGTGTGACACACTATTCCCTGTCACTGGGTTGTCTCCTAACGCCGTTTCAGAGCAAATACCCACATTTTAAAGAGTCAACCGGAGTGATACGGAAGAAAGGTCCATCTGTGCGTAAGTCAAGGGAGCCTCCTGTGTGTGTACATGCGGTTCCTCTTTCTTAGCCAACAAGATATCCCAGAGACAGGAACAGAAGTGTAAATGCCACAAAGAGCCTCACACGGGCACTGAAAGCCTTTGTTCCCTTTCATTAGCTCAGCCCAGCATTTGCAAAACACAGATTCAACAAATTTTGCATGCCCCAGGTCTCAGGCAGGCAGCAGTTCCTCACAAAATACAACCCCACGCAACACTTACCTGAACCAAAAAAAGTCCTAAATGGGTAGGAACAGCCTCTGGGCTCTTCAGGTAGTTCTCCAGGGATGCTATGTAAATGGAGGTAGGTAGAAATCCTGCTAGCCTGAATGGCCACCAAATTGCCACCGATCCCTAAAACAGTGAGAAAAACAGGCCAGCAGGTTACCCTTTCACTTAAACAAGTTCACAAATCCCACCCAAGCAAGCCTCTTCCTGCCACATGGTGGGCCAACGAAACACATCCTTCTCTGAAACGTCAGTTTCTTTTATGTTGAGA
Organism: Uromys caudimaculatus; assembly: GCA_028551405.1. Lineage (NCBI taxonomy): Eukaryota > Metazoa > Chordata > Mammalia > Rodentia > Muridae > Uromys > Uromys caudimaculatus. The sequence goes on from CM052707.1 coordinate 95,382,783, forward strand.
TAGATAACCCATAATATCATTATTGTGAAAACACCACCATTATTTTCAAATCTGATTTGCTGTCTAATGTGAACGTAGATCAGAATAGGTAATTTAAAACAACCATTCTTGCAATCAATTCACAAAAACGAGGTGACAAGAGATTCACGTTTGCCACCTTAATGAGAGAAAAATAAGCTAGATTTATTCACCCTGACAGGCTTGACACCTTCTCATCTTACCGAGGGACGTGAGTTAGAAACTGAATAAAATTACTCAGGAAAGTCCCAGTTTCAGCCTAGAAACAGCCTCTCCATGACTCAGGGGCAGAATAGTTAATGCCAAGGTATGGAATGAACTCCAAGGTGAGAAAGGACATTTGAATTCTTTCTCCACTTGCAGAGTCAGTGAGGAAGAGACAGTGGCCACAGAAGCAAACAGGAAGAACGCAAACACAGCTTCCACATTCTCACACACAGCACACGGGCCAGCACACCCATCAGAGAAACTGACTGCCAGATACAGGGCATGTTTACTAGATACAGACTGAGGGAGGGTCAGAGACTCAAAAGTCGAGCTCATGAGATGCCATCTTAACCACTTCCAGACTGGCACCACACAAATCCTCTCACATAAAGCCAAGCCACCTGAGAGGTGGAGGAAATGCTTTATCTGCAGGGTCCTGGGCAGTGCAGTTGCCACAGGATGAAGGAATGTCTGCCAGTGGGGGGCTGGGAGGGGGGAGAAACACTTCGAATGTCCTACCCTGCCTCTCGGGACCAGGTTCCGGGACTGTGAAGGTAAGAGAAGGTAAGAGAAGCCTAGCCCACATCATGTAATGGGAAAGCATCAGCATGTGGCCACAGGAAGAAGAGCAAAACCACCAGGAGCCACGTCCTATCACCCGCACTCATCCTACCAAGAACCGGCAGTGGGAGCCCGATGGAGAAACACGTAGCAAGAATACTGAAGGATCCACCGTCCACAGACTGCCCCGACCTCCTCACTAACAAAAGGAAGACATGCTCACTGCTAGGCACAAGTAATATTTATCTGAGTCTCCAGTGGTCTTTTATATACAATGTCAAACATTTAATAAAACTTTACATGACAGGACCAAAAGGCAACAAAGGAAACAGCCCACTGTAGGAGTTAAGATATTAGCAAAACCAGACCCAGAGATGCTTTGGGTATTGAAATAATAACTGTTATTATTATCATTTTCGTTTGGGATTTGAGACAGGGGCTCTTGTAGTTCAGGCTGACCTTGAGCTTGCTATGACCTTGAACTCCTGATCTACCCCCATCCCCCAAGTGCTGGGGTTACAGGTATAGGCTACCAAGCCCAGATCCAGGTAGAGAAATTATCTGACAATGATTCTAAAATAACTATGATTATTAACACATTAAGGAATCCAGTGGGGAAAGTGTATAGCATACAATAAAAGATGGGGCAGAGGTGAGCTAAAATACAAAGATATATACTAGATACACATAATGCTGAAGGAAGTTGTTGGAGCAATATCAGTGATGTGTTTATAAAAAAATATACATATATGTGTTATGGAGGTATAGGGAGGAGGGTGTGGGGGAAGGGTGTGCAGGCCCAAGCCCAGGCATCCCTTCCCCCAGAGGGACCAGACACATGTAAAGGTATAGTATAGAAATAGAGTTTATTTAGGCCGTGAGGAGGGGAGTTAAGAGGGTAGTAGAGGCAGAGAAAGGCAGAGGAAGAGAGTAGAGAAGTAGAGAGGTGGAGGCCGGCCATGACCACGTGGAGAGAGGGGGAAGGGAATGGGAAGAGGAAAGAGAAGTAAGAGAGAGGCAAGAGATAAGAGATAAGAGAGAGAGGAGGGGCAAGCAACCCCTTTTATAGTGGGCCAGGCCCACCTGGTGTTGCCAGGCAACTGTGGGGAGGAGCATACCTGGCTGTTGCCAGGTAACTGTGGGGTGGAGTTTAGACAGAATGCTAACCATCCCAGGTAAAGTGGTACAGTTGAGAATAGTACTAAGGATAGTCTGACACACTTTACAAAGTAGCCACGGGCCACTCACAAACACAAACTACAGGCTACAGGACAAGTCTCGGAGAGTTTGGAAAGACTGAAACATGTCAAGGTTTGCTCTCTGGACACACCAGGAAAATGAACATCTGGGACTCCCCTACCCAAATACTTTGAAAGTAAACAGTGTGCTTTTACATAACCTACAGGTCAAAGAGATCACAGAGAGCGTGGAAAACATAGTCAATTCAACAAAAATGTAACACCCTGAACCGCATGGGAGGCACAGAAGCAGTGTGCTTCCATTCACACACAGGACAAGCTCACAGCCTTAAAACGTCAAAAAGTTGTGCAAAACAGAGAGGAAAGAAGGAATCATAGACAGAAGAGCACAAGTCAACAGAAGAAAAAACACAGCCAAGAAATAAACCAGAAGTCTTTGACCAAATGAACAGAAGGGAAGAGATTCAGGTAACACCCTGAATGAAACAGGGCTTCAAGCGCAATGTCTGTACAGAGCACAGGAGAGGGAGCGAGGGGGACGGGAGGGGGAGGGAGGGGTGAAGGGAGGGAGAGGGAGGAGGAGGGAAGGTCTACTGTGAGTCTGAAGTCACCTTGGCATACACAGTGAGTTCTATGCTAACCTTACTTACTTGGCTAAAGAATAAGGCTGTCTCAGAAATAAACAAACGAGTAAAGAAGAGGAGTAGAGGCTCTGAGGGCACACAGGGTCCCTGCAGGGGGGAGGGGAGAGGAGGCTCTGAGAGCACACAGTGTCCTTGCAGGGGGGAGGGGAGAGGAGGCTCTGAGGGCACACAGTGTCCCT
>CM052707.1:95386090-95433695 GCA_028551405.1 Uromys caudimaculatus
AGGGGGAGGGGAGAGGAGGCTCTGAGAGCACACAGGGTCCCTGCACGGGGAGGGGAGAGGAGGCTCTGAGGGCACACAGGGTCCCTGCAGGGGGGAGGGGAGAGGAGGCTCTGAGGGCACACAGGGTCCCTGCAGGGGGGAGGGGAGAGGAGGCTCTGAGGGCACACAGGGTCCCTGCAGGGGACCCACTCTGGCTTATGACCTTTATAACTCCAGCTCCAGGGGATCCGATACTGCACGCCTGTAAACAAACTGCCCCTTCATGCACTTAACTATATATTAAAAAAAGCAGCCCAGTATTAAAAACAGAGAATTAAACAGAATTCACCACCATTCCAGTCACAGACACACAAAAAATGATATTATAGGAATATCATGAAATAATTTCCATTCCAAACTAATTAGCAAATCAAATTCAGCAAAATACTCAATGTGTGATAGATAGGTCACAACCAAATTGGGCTTATCCAAGGAATGAAAGACCAATTTAACAGCTGGAAGTAAATTAACATAATTCATTAACAAGTAAATGGACGGGGAAAGTAACATGATTATAAGAATACGTGGGGGAAAACCTGACACAACTCAACAGTCATGATTAAAGGCTCTTTGCAAGGCCAAAGCTCTAATGGATATCCATGCAAGCTGGGACAGGAGGGGCCCACAAAGGGCTCTCAGGAAGCCGCATGAGCCAGCCAGTTATTAATGTGTAAAACAACAAGAAATCTGGTCCTGACTCTCACCCTAAACACAAAACCCAATTCCAGGTGAATTTAAAACATAATCCAAAAGGCAAAAATTGCCGGGCGGTGGTGGCACACGCCTTTAATCCCAGCACTCTGGAGGCAGAGGCAGGTGGATTTCTGAGTTCGAGGCCAGCCTGGTCTACAGAGTGAGTTCCAGGACAGCCAGAGCTACACAGAGAAACCCTGTCTCGAAAAAAACCAAAAAAAAAAAAAAGGCAAGAATTGCTAAGCTGTAGAAACTTGGTGAGCCAGCTAACGTCATGAATCAGTTTGACGGGATGGAGGATTGTGGGTAATTGGGGAAAGACCGTCTCTGGGTGGATGAGATGGGTTCTCAATGAGATGAGCATGTGAGTTGGGAGACTGGGAGAAGAACCATCCTTAGTGAGCGGGTCCACCCACTGTCGGGATGAAGGGAAAAGACCTTTCTCCTGAAGCAGGGTACCCTCCCGTACAACAGGGTTCTGAGGCTGGGAATGAGGTTCTCTCTCTCTCTCTCTCTCTCTCTCTCTCTCTCTCTCTCTCTCTCTCTCACACACACACACACACACACACACACACACACTCACAGTCTAAATTGTTAGAATCGCTATGGAAAAGACTTTAGAACTATATGATGAGGGTGACGTACGTGCCCTACAACACAGCGATTTGATTTCACTCTTCTGTACTTAAAAAAATGGGTGAGGACGGCTTATGTGTACCAGTTGGGAAAAGAAATATGAAATAAAAAGAACTGGAAAGATTTTCTTTTTAAAAGTGTTTTTTGGAGATTTATTATTTTATGCAGATGTGTGTATAAGCCGGAGTGTATGTGTACCCCTGAGTGCGCACAAGCCTGAGTGTGTACAGTGCGCACAAGCCTGAGTGCACACAAGCCTGAGTGCGCACAAGCCTGAGTGTGCACAAGCCTGAGTGTGTACAGTGCACACAAGCCTGAGTGTGTACAGTGCACACAAGCCTGAGTGCGCACAAGCCTGAGTGCGCACAAGCCTGAGTGTGCACAAGCCTGAGTGCACACAAGCCTGAGTGGGCACAAGCCTGAGTGCGCACAAGCCTGAGTGCGCACAAGCCTGAGTGTGCACAAGCCTGAGTGCACACAAGCCTGAGTGGGCACAAGCCTGAGTGCGCACAAGCCTGAGTGCGCACAAGCCTGAGTGTGTACAGTGCACACAAGCCTGAGTGTGCACAGTGCGCACAAGCCTGAGTGTGCACAAGCCTGAGTGCGCACAAGCCTGAGTGTGTACAGTGCACACAAGCCTGAGTGCGCACAAGCCTGAGTGCGCACAAGCCTGAGTGTGCACAGTGCGCACAAGCCTGAGTGCGCACAAGCCTGAGTGTGCACAGTGCACACAAGCCTGAGTGCGCACAAGCCTGAGTGCGCACAAGCCTGAGTGTGCACAGTGCACACAAGCCTGATTGTGCACATTTGCACATGTGCATGGAGATGCCCACTGAGGTCAAGAGAGCACCATCAGAGTCCTTGCATCTGGAGTTGCAGGCAGTTGTGAGCTGCCTGTGGTGCTGGGAACTGAACTCGGGTCCTCTGGAAGAGCAGCAAATGCTCTCAGCACCTGAGTCATCTCTCCAGGCCTGGAAATCTTTTTAATGCAAAAGAGTGTGTTTTACTTTAGCGGGAGCTGAGTGCAGGATGCAGTCTGGAAACTAGGGAGGAGGGGAAGATTACCTGAGCCCCAAACCAACCTGAGCCGCATAGGCCAGACCCATTTAACCAATAAATAAAACCAGAAAGGCTGGTCACACTAATGGATTACCATGTGATGCTGTGCTATACGCTGTAATGTTTCAGTTAAATGTACTTGTCTTCTTAAATATTTACCATATTGTCATTAGATACAGCAATTATAAACATTAAAAATGGATTTTCCTAGCTTCGGAAAGACAACATACACGTTATTTATACATGTTATTTGTATTCATCTCTCAACAGCATGGCATGTCTTCCCACCCTAGCTGGGACTCACCCATGGATCACGCGCACACACGTGTGAGCATACACACATGCAAATACACACACACACACACACACCTGCTCTCCCTGGCTTCTACACCACTGTACGGAGAGAGCCTAGGAAGGTAACTTTTTCAGGTTCCTCTGCCTGGCATCCCACAGCACTTGTCTCTGTGTTTGGCTTGTTTCAGTCAACATAATCACACTCCATCCATGTTGACACGCGTGGCCAGACTTCATTCTCTTTTATCTCTGAACAGTACCCCTGTTTGTTTGGAACACGTTTCCTTTATCCGTTCATCCAGTGACATATTAAGTTGCTTCCATCGCTGGGCTACTGTGAACAGTGCTTCAGTCAACAGGGAAGTGCAAATGTCTCCGGCATATTAATTTTATTAATTTCATTTCCTTTGAATGTGTACCCAGCAGAGGGATTGTTGCATTGTGTAGTCATGTTAACTCTCTTCCTCAGTGACTATGGAGCAGGATACGAGGGTTCTTTTCTTCCTATTGCTTCACCGGTATTTTCCTTGTCTCTTGGAGAACAGCCACTCTTCCCAGAATGACACCCTGGATCCCTGTGGCTTTGATTTGTATATCCCTGACTGCGGCTGAGGGCCAGCTGTACATCTTTTGAGAACGGTCTATTTATTTCCAGTGCTAGAACTGGAAAGACAGATAACATGAATTCATCGGGACTCCACCTGAACTGGATGCATAGTCACGCATTGTTTAGTGATGGGGGCACACTCTGTTGCACTTGTTACATTTCTTCTTACATAACAGACTGAATAGCTACACCGACTAAGCCTGCTGTACAAACCAATACTGCCATCGTATAGGAGGCCACTGTCCAAAATGTCACTCTGCTGTACATGGCTACCAGAGAGGGAGAATTTTTTGGATTCAAAGGGTAAAAACCATTCCAAGAGGATGTCTGAACCAGGTGCTGCGAACCTTTGACAAGGTCTTTGCTGTAGATTGACACTATGGTGGTTTGAATGAGAATGGCCCCCCCTGGGGTCAGTGCTTAAATGTTTGGTTCCCAGGCAGTGGAACTGTCTGGGAAGGATTAGGAGGTGTGGCCTCTGGTTGGAGGAGGTGTGTCACTGGGGGTGGACTTGGAGTTTTTCAAAAGCCCATGCCACTCCATGCCATGATAGAGAGTGTCTCTTTCTCTGTCTTTCTGGCATGCACTCTGCCTCATGGTTCTCATACCAACCTGTAAGCTCTCAGCCATTGCTCCATCACCACGCTTGACCATCTATCCCCATGCTCCCTGAAGGAGACTCACCCTCTAAAACTGTAAGCAAGTCCCCAGTTATGTGCTTTATTTTATGAGTTGCCTTGGTCATGGTGCTTTTTCACGGAAGTATAAAAGTAACTAAGACATGCACCTACTATGAATCCCAATGCTCCAGATCAGAGACTCCAGACCAGTGAGCCTCCAGCCTAGTGAGTGAGAGTCCTGACCAGTGAGCCTACAGCCTAGTGAACCTACAACCCAGTGAGAGTCCTGACCAGTGAGACGCCACACCAGTGAGACTCACTCCAGATCAGTGTGAGACTGCCTCACTTTCTCTAACAGGATTATGGGGCTGTTGCTGGAAGATGAATTCTTTTCTGCACAACTTAGGAGATGGCTTAGAGGAACCAGCAACAGGTAACTTAGCATGAATAAAGCTAGTATTAGGAGCTTCGGAGGCTAAGCAGTGGGCCTGGGAATATGTACGATTACATTCAAATGACAAGTTTGGAGCCAGGTGTGGTGGGACACAACTTTGATCTAAGAACTCAGGAGACAGAGGCAGGTGGCTCTCTGTGAGTTCCAAGCCGCCCAGGGCTATGAATAGGAAGATGCTGTGTTAAAGAATAAAAATAAATACAAGTTCAGTGACTGCAGATCTGTCATCTGGTGAAATTTTGGTGTTCAGACACATCCTGATGAAGTTGACTTACTATGGAAGTAAGAATTTAGTTACTGGACTGGAGAGATGGCTCAGTGGTTAAGAGCACTGACTGTTCTTCCAGAGGTTCTGAGTTCAATTCCCAGCAACCATATGGTGGCTCACAGCCATCTGTAATGGGATCCAATGCCCTCTTGTGGTGTGTCTGAAAACAGTGACAGTATACTCACATACATAAAATAAATAAATCTAAAAAAAAAAAAAAGAAATTTAATTACTTTAATCCCAGAAAAGATATAAATAGAAAACAACCACAAAAAAGCATGAACTTGCCATTTTAACAGAGAAGGTAGTTTGTTGCTGTTATTGTTAGTGGACTAAAACTAAGACTATTGCTATATATATTTTTAAAAGCAAAACCTAAATTTAGAAGCACAGTTTCATTGTCACATGTCATTAACAAGCAACAAATGTCACTAAGAGCAAATGCTGGGTGTGGCAGTACACACCTGTAACTCCAGCACTGGGGAGTCTAAGCAGGAGAACTGAGTTCAGCTACATAACCAGGTCCTGTCTCAGACTCAAACAATAAACACAACGATTTCAAACAGAGCTCAGAGGCGCTGGAGAGGTGGCTCTGTGGTTACAGGCTTGTCCTGTCCTTGCAGGGGACCCTAGTTCAGTTCCCAGCACTATGTCAGACTCTAGGAGATCTGACACCTCTGGTTTCTGGGGGTATCTACACTCACACAAATACTACCCCATACACATGTAAACAACATACTTTTAAAAAAAGATAATAAAGACAATCACTTAGAACCAGAGAGACAGTTCAGCTCACAAAACCTGACATCACCAAGTTTGATCCCCAGACTCCACTGTAAAAAGGTGAGAACCAAACTCTAGAGACTGTCTTCAGCCCCACCTGCACCCCCACACACCACCACCACCAACAACAACAATACTAACCAGGGGCTGCCTTTAGCCCCACCTCCATCTCCCCCCCACACACAACCAATAATACTAACCAGGGGCTGCTTTCAGCACTACCTCTAACCCCCCACACACACACACACACACGCCACCAACAATACTAACCAGAGGCTGTCTCTACCCCCACACACCACCAACAACAACAATACTAACCAGGGGCTGCCATCAGCCCCCACTGCCCCCCCCCACTACCACCAACAATGCTAAATGTTGGGGAATGGCTCTGTGCACTGTGTATTCAGATGCTGATTTCTGTGCCCAGACATCTGGCTGCAGTCCAGATGTTGGCATTGTCAAGCATCTCCTGTCTCAATGTTACAGGGCCTCTGGTGGGGACCAAGAGAGAGATTCAACAGATAGAGTCCCCATGAGAGCTGGTCACTAAGGGATGCAGCAGGAGCAGCCAGGGCAAGACTAAGATGGCAGCTAACAGGGCACATGGCTGGGTAGGAAGCAGCACAGTCGGGTTAGAATAGATGAGAACCTTGCCCAGCTATCGTGCAAGATGGTGTTTAATAAATAGACCAGGTCTCTATGTCATTACCTGGGAACAAAGGAGGCTAGAAAGGCCTGGTACTTCTACAACTAAATTTAAAGATAAAGTAATTGGAGAAAACCAACTCCTAAGACTGTCTTCTGGCCAAGACACACACACACACACACACACACACACACACACACACACACACACACACACACACACAGAAGGGGGGGTAAGGGAGAGAGGAAGAGAGGGAGGGGGAGGGAGGCAAGGAGGGAGGAGAGAGAGAATAACAACAACAACATTAAACTTAAACATAAATTAATTTACTTTATCATAAAAATAAAAAAAAAGCCCTACACCCTACAATGTATGTTCTGGGCACTCTTCTTCTTCTTCTTTTTTTTTTTTTTAAAGATTTATTTATTTATTTATTATATGTAAGTACACTGTAGCTGTCTTCAGACACCCCAGAAGAGTGCATCAGATCTCATTATGGATGGTTGTGAGCCACCATGTGGTTGCTGGGATTTGAACTCGGGACCTTCGGAAGAGCAGTCAGTGCTCTTACCCGCTGAGCCATCTCTCCAGCCCTCTGGGCACTCTTCTAATGGAAACAAATTTCTTTAAAATTTTGTTTAAAAATCCCACGGTCAGGCAGAGTCACTGAGGCACATGCATGCAGAACTCTGTTCTCAGTAGGTCCCAGCTCCAGCACAAGGGCCCCAGCCACTCAGAACGCCCTCAGGGACAGGCACCTCTCAGACACTTCCTTTTTCTAATGTGAACTACGACAATCCTTGTAAGGATGTAGAAACAATTGTTATTTCATTCATTCATTCAAGGATGTATGCTAATTGCCAACATCATCAACAAGCACTTTTCAAAAGAGTCTGTCCCTAACTCACTGTGTCCTATTGTAAGCCCTTCACTCAGCATGAGGTCAACTTCATCAGTCAGTCAGAAGCTACCAAGGAACTCTTTGTTCTGCTTTTCAATTTATTTGGAGTCATCTGAGAAGAAGGAACCTCAATTACTGTGCACTCCTGGATGACCTGGAAGTGTTTCAACTAGGCTGGCCTCAAACTCACTTAGATCCACCTGCATCTCCCTTCTCAGTGCTAGGACAAAGGGTGTGTACCACCACACCCATCTGGTATCCTTACCAACTTAAAATGACTTCTGCTTCCTTGTTGAGTTTCTTCTGTGTGTGTTCATGTGTGTGCACAGGTTTGTGTGTGTGTGTGTGTGTGTGTGTGTGTGTGTGTGTGTGTGTACTCGTGTGATACCACACATGTGGAAGCCACAGAGGAACCCCACGTATGTGCGTGATAAAGGTCTCTTCCTCGCCATTGTCTTGTCACTGTGTACTCTAGGTTGGGTGACTACAAGCTTCCAGGAACTCTCTTGTCTGCACACTGTAGGTGAATTCTATGGTGCTCAACTTTTATCTGGGTTTGGGAGCAAGTCAAATTCAGGTCTTCAGTGTGACACTCACGGAGCCATCGCCCCAGCCCCTGCGTAATGACTTTTCTATTAGACACTTAAGTCAGAGCTCACTTCTGAAAGTAAACAATGAGATCAGAGAACCCACAACTGGCATGGACTGTACATCGGTCGCAGAACACAAGGCCAGTAACTCATTCTGCTGATAGTGAATTAATTCATCCCAGCAACTGAAAGAAAGAGAACATTTGTCCTAAAGAACTGAAGCACTGTCACAGAGATTCTGGGGACGCAGAGAGGAAGATGGGACCTTGCAATCATTCATGGACATCCATGGCTCACAGCCTCTCAAAATGCAGAAGAATCCAACAGTAAGAAAGCAAAATATTGCAGATAACACTTTTTGATGCCAGCCATAGGAATGCACAGACCTCTGTTTGCTTCTTGTCTTCTTCACTCTGGGGACTCTCTGGGAGCAATGCTCCATCTGGTGTCCCATTAGACATGGGATGCTTCAGTGCACATAGAGACAGCATGTGCTGTAAGGCTTGAGCTGACCTACCAGAGCTGCGATTTCGTGGAGATTGAGCCATTAATGATCACTTGTAGCTCTCTCTGAAAGGTACAGATGCCTTGGGAGAACCCTACAGAAGCAGCATGCATTGCTTCTGTGCTACCATATGCTAGGGACTAACACATGGGATAAGTCATCTCAAAGTCTTCCTCAGTCAACTTCAAAAGCAGACTAGTGCTACTCCTCCAGAGGAAGTGAACACCACGGAAAGAGGACAGCGTAGCCAGCGAGCGACAAGTAAGCAACAGCCTTTCATGGTCTTGTCGGGATCGCTGACAAGTAATTTTTAATTACTGCAAAATTATTACCTTAGAACAGCTTTCTTTGCTGTCAGTATGCTTACTGTTTTATACACTGTCGCTTTTAAGAACTTGTTATTAATAAAGCTTTGAATTATTTAAATTCTACAGACACTAACTGCATGATTAAAGGTAGCAGGAGGCATCTAAAAATAGTCTCGTATAAATTAAAAACAGCAGAAGAGACAGCCTGTCAATATTAGTGAGACTCTTCAGTATCCACAGGACCTAATTTTAGGTATATTATGCTGGAATAAGCTCATTAATCGTGTAAATACCTGATGCTAAGAAGAAATTAGCAGCAGGTTCACCGAGGGACGCCTTGAAAACTCTGTTGCAATAAATGTCTCACGCTCCCGTCATATCTTGGATTCTGTCAAGAATTCCTTTTGCACGCTCTCAATGGAACCTAATACAAAAGCTCATTTCCTTAAAAAGCGTATCCGCTCCCGATCCCCTTGGCAAGCGATGCAGCCCCTTCCGCAGGAGCCGTGTATTTCAGTCCAGCCTCGTGCCCTGTAAGATCATCCTCCAGTCAGGGCTCCCCACCAGAGCTCACAGGCAGGAATTACTCTTCAGTTTCAAAACATGCACAGGGATGGAAAGACAGGTCCTCTGTTTTCCTGTTTTTCAGGTGCAGGCGGAGCCCTTTCAGCTGGATCTGGGCAGATACACTTAATTCCTGCTCCCCACGCACTGTCTTTATTTTCCATAATGTGCATAACCTGGCTAACAACTGATCTCTGCATTTTCCACCCTAGCTCATTCATTTCTAATGAGGGCAAAATCACTGTATTCCTTTCATGTATAAAGTATATACACTGTATACATTCTTTAATATATAAAAAATACAAATTCTCTATACACATTTATGATATAACCATGTGACAAATATGTATATGTGTAACTGCATGCTATGCAGCATTATATAATGGATATAAATAGATACACAGGGAATCTGTAATGTTAATATTTATGTAGCCATCTTCGCAGGAAATTATTTTAAATGGCTCCTTCAGAAAGTGGTAGTGTAAAAAAAAAAAATAGCTTAAAAACGACTGCCCTAGGTTAGACCTCCCCACCTGGTGTGCGGACATTAATTACAGGCATGTTGAGACAACCCTCTAAACTCTTTCCAATCTAGTACATCACCCTAACACTACGGCTTTCTTCTTCGTGCACCGTCACATGGGTAGAGGTTGAGAGGCACTGTGCTGGAGAACTAAGACTTTCTACTTGACTTGAGACAAGTGAGGCTTCAGCCCTTAGTCCCTCCATCCTATTCCCTCATCCCACCCCTCCTCCCTGTTTCCACCACTCCACAGGGATTCCTTCTCTCATGCTGACCGGAAGGTGTGGCATGTCTTTCCAAGGAAGGCCTTCAGCATCCTAATATTTAATAAATAAGACACAGTCATAGGGAGGCAGAGGCAGGCAGATCTGTGTGAATTTGAGGGCAGCCTGATCTACAAAGCAAGTTCCAGGACAGTCAGGATTGTTACAAAGATAAAGCCTGTCTTGAAACAAACAAAACAGTGTTGTTTAATCCCAGCACTGCAGAGGCGGAGGCGGAGGCGGAGGCAGAGGCGGAGGCGGAGGCGGAGGCGGAGGCGGAGGCGGAGGCAGAGGCGGAGGCAGGCAGATTTCTGTGAATTCGAGGCCAGCCTGTTCTACAGAGTGAGTTCCAGGACAGCTATGGTTACAGAGAACCCCTGTGCTCCCCTCCCCCAATCTATAAAAAACATCTTTTTCCTCATGGCTGTCTGAAGACAAGATGGATCATCAGCAGCTCTGCTGGAATCACCCATGGAAGTTTGGCCAGGGTTCTCACTCTTGCCGTGTCTAACCACCAAGGTCTGATGTGAAGCTATGGACTGATCCGGAAATGTGGGCTGAGCACATGCCGTCACAGGCTTCATTAAGTTGCCTTGAATGCGTTATTCAACAGTGTCTACCCACTGAAACTGATCGTGCTGTCTTTGTACATGAAGAATAAAAAAGAGTAAAAAAAAAAAAAAAAAAGCAAAACCTCATGTATAAGCAAATATAGAGTATAAAACATCACGCCTGGGCCCCTCCTGTGTTTACCAGGAGTGTCCCTCTCCCCTGCAGCTCCCTGCCGTCCTCCACCCACCCCCTCCTCCTCGATCACCGCTGCCTCATAGTCTTCCATACTTCTGCATTTTGGTGTTTTTATCAAATTGTGTATTTCTAAACAACACATCACTTAGTTTTCACAACTGTAGGATTTATACAAAGGACATCACACAACATATCGAATTCCCAGGATTGACCACGCTCTCATTCACTTTCACTATGAATAAGACTCCACCAAGAGACCACACCTTCACTCAGCCCGCTGCTAACCAAACTTTACTCCTACGTCCCCAAATAAATGGTGCTCTCTTTCCTCTAAGGATGGATGCCCATATCAACCCTTTCTTCCTTCTTAATATATATTTGTTTACTTTTGGGGGTAGAGGTCAGGGATACTCCTGACCAGGAAAGCACAAGCCACTCAACACGGGGAGACCTTAATGTGTGGGGAGAGGGGTGAGACTGGACCCAGAGAGTTGGGCTAAATAACCTATGCTTTACTCCACAGAAAGAGAAAGCAGGGGCACAATCTGGTTTGTTAAAAGCTAAGTCCATTCTCTCTGACCTCAGCTTGTCTGCCTTGGTGACAAACCCCTTTCTCCTCTGAGCCCATGTCACAGGCCTCAGCTGTTTCTTCTGCCTGCAAATAATTCACTTCTAATCTTTTTTTTTTTTTTTTTTTTGGTTTTTCAAGACAGGATTTCTCTGTGTAGCCCTGGCTGCCCTGGAACTCACTCTGTAGACCAGGCTGGCCTCGAACTCAGAAATCCGCCTGCCTCTGCCTCCCAAGTGCTGGGATTAAAGGCGTGCGCCACCCCTGCTGGGCTCACTTCTGATCTTTAACTCTCACTTAATATCTAAAGATGCCGCTCCTAAATATTCCTATCTAAAGAGTTTGGGAAGCCGAACACACAGAAGAGATGAGAGATTAATATTAAGTCAGTTTCTCTACTTATAGCCAGGAGAAATTATTAAGGAAAGAATTAATGTTGCCAGCATTGTTAAATGTTTTATGTAAGCAGAAAGGGCCTTTTTTTTTTTTTTTTTCTATTTTTGCCTCCTTACATGTACCTTAACAGATCCCTCTAAAGTCTGTGAATTTCTTTTCTAAGCTGTGTTATTTAACATGATAACTTCCTCTGATTCAGTGACATGTAGTCTGCAGCAAAATGAAATTTACTCCTTAATTCATACATTTATTCATACAACAATTGCCAAACCTTAACACTGAGGGCATTATTCAGAGTCATGGAAAACAGAAGTACTTATTGAAAATAAACACGTGCTGCAGTACAGTGCTGAAAGCACAGCAAGGAAGCGCAGAAAAGGGAGCGAACAACTCTGTAAACACACGCCCGGGGCGGTGTCGCTGTGACTGCGCCCTGGGCACAGGAAGGAGACTGAGAACAAGTACAGCAGCATTATGTCAGGCAGAGACACTCCTGACAGGAAAGCACACGCCACTCAACAAGGGGGGACCTTAATGTGTGGGGAGGGGGCGATTGATACAAATGTATATAAATTGATAAATTAATTACCCTATAAACAGATTGAAACACAGAAACACATCATCTCATAAGATGCATAGAAAACCCTTAGCAAAATCAAGCAGCTCTTCATGTAAGTCCTGAGGATAGAAGGGTATAATGGGCAAACCTCAACGTAATAAATACAATTTACAGCAATCCCATAGCCAATATCAACCTGAACAGCGAGAAACTCAAAGCAGTTCCACTAAGATCAGGAACAAGGCAAGGCTGCCCACTCTCTCCATACCTATTTAGCACAGTACTTGAAGTCTTAGCCAGAGCAGTGAGAAAACTGAAGGCGATCAAGAGAATACAAACAGAAAGGGGAAAATCAAAGCATGTTTATTTGCAGATGATATGATAGTATACATAAGTGACCCTAAAAATTCACTGGGGAACTCATACAGCTGGTAAATACTTCCAGCAAAGTAGCAGGATACAAAATCAACCCCCAAAATCAGTCGGCTTCCTAGATACAAATGACAAAAGGGCTGAGAAAGAAACCAGGGACACAACTCCCTTCAGAATAGCTGGAAAAAAAAATAGAAAATATGTTGGGGTAACGCTAACCAAGCAAGTGAAAGACTTATATGATACAAATGTTAATATATTAAAGAAATTAAAGAAGTTATCAGAAGATGGAAAGATCTCCAATGTTGATGGATCCGTATGGTTAATATAGTAAAAATGTCTATCTTACCAAAAGCAATATAAATTCAACACAATCCTCAAACTTCCAGCATGACTCTCCACAGAAGGTGAAAGGGCAATTTCCACGCACACACAAGCAGGATAGCTAAAACAACCCTAAGTAATAAAAGAAGTCCTGGAGGTCTCGCCATCCCCAACTTGAATTCTTCTATAGTTATAGATGTAACGAAACAGCACTGGTGTAAATACAGACACGTTGATCAATGGAACCAAAGTGAAGACCCAGACATAAATTTCCACGTCCACAGAAATCTTGATTTTTATAAAGAAGCCAGAAATGCGCAGTAGAAAAAAGGCAGATGACACTGGTCAATCTGGAAGGATGCATGTAGAAGAATGCAAAGAAATCCATACTTACTGCCCTGTAAAAAACTCAACTCCAGATGGATCAAACCTCGACATAAGGCCAAATACACTGAATATGACTGAAGAGAACGTGGGGCGGTGCCTTGGACACACTGGCGCAGGAAAGACTTTCTGAGCAGGACACCAATAGCACAGGTACGAAGACCAACAACCAAAAACTGGGACCTCATGAGACTGAACAGCTTCTGTATGGCAAAGTCATCATCATTTGGACAAACAAGGCTACAGAACGGGAAAAAGATTTTTACCGATTATACATTCAATAGAGGGCAAATATCTAAAATATATAAAGAACTCAAAAAGAAAAAGACAGACATCAAGAAACAGCACATTTAAAGTGGGGCACAGATATTCTCAGATATACAGCATATGTGTGTGTGTGTGTGTGTGTGTATACATATACACATACATACACAGAGAGAGAGAGAGAGAGAAAGAGAGAGAGAGAGAGAGAGCTGAACAGTGTTCTCAAATGGCTGAGAAGTACTTAAAGAAATGTTCAGCATTCTTAGTCATTGGGGGAATATACAAAAAAATCACTTTGAGATTTCCTTTTACACTGGTTACAATGACCCAGATCAATAAGACAGGTAACAGCTCGCACTGGTGGGGATGTGGGGTAAGGGGAACATTCATGCATGCTGGCTGGACTGCAAACATGCACTGCCACTGTGGGAGTCAGTCTGCCGGTCCCTCAGAAAGCGGGGAATAGACCCCCTTCAGTTCTAGCTGTATCACTCGGGCATATACCCAGTGGGCTCTACAGCCTCCTACAGGGACACTTGCTCAACCATGTTCACTGCTGCTCCGTTCTTAATAGCCAGAAATTGGAAACAGGCTAGATGCCTGTCAAGGGACAGATAGATAGAGAAATATGGTACACTAACACAATGAAAGAATACACAGCTTTTTAAATCACTGAAATCATGAAATTAGCAGATAAATGGGTGGAGCTAGCAAAAAAAAAAAAAAAATCTCGAGTGAGGTGAACCAGACAAAAGGACAAATGGTGTGTATTCACTTATATGTGGGTGTTAGCTGTTAAGTCTTCACCAAGCAGGCTACCATCCATATAACCAGAAGTTGTAAGTAAGATACTAGTGGGGATGGTTGTGTTGCCCTGTGAAGGGACTGTGGAATACAGAGCTATGGGTAGGAGAACGGAACGGGAGGGTGTGTGGGAAGGTGGGCGGAGACAGGGGTAAGGGAGGAATACAGAGAGGGAAAGGCCATTTAAGGGGTCATATGGAACCCTAATACAGTGTGTGTGTGTGTGTGTGTGTGTGTGTGTGTGTGTGTGTGTGTGTGTAATGTGCATATATACACACTGTATATATGTATATACACGTATACACACACAGACACACATATACACATGAAGGCAATCTAAACGGAATCGTCAAATAACAGGTGAGCTGGAGCCCCAACTGAACATCTCGTGTCACCAAATAAAGTCTCCAGTTCAGGGAATGGGTCTCACCTAATTGAGTTGCTGGCCCAAGGGGCTCCATGGAAACCCCCAAACAACCCAGGTTACTGGTTTCTGTCCATAAACTGATGGTGAAGTCCTATTGCTAAAGAAACCCACACACAACTCATTGAAAAAAGTCAATGCTGGTGCCTTCCTAGAGTCTTTGCACCTTCCACCTAATGTCCATGGGACTGGAAGGTACTGTGCATACCAGAAGAGAAAGAAAGGTGAGCACCAACCCAGTACAATCCCCTCAGTCTACAGTGCTCATCGGCTTGCAAGATACGCTGTGCAATAATAGCACGAGGCTCGTGGGAGTGACCAACCAATATCTGACTGGAATTAAGGCCCAGTCCATGAGACGGAACCCATATCTGATGCTGCTAGGTGGCCAAGAACCTGAGACCAGGGACCTAGGGGAAAACTAAATACTACTTACTGTTCTGCTAAAGGAATATAGCAATAAAAGTGACTCCTAATGACATTCTGCCATACTCATAGGTCACTCACTGTCTTGCTCAGCCATCATCAGAGAAGTTTCCTCCCACAATAAATGGGAATGAACACGGAGACCCACAACTGGACATTGTGCAAAGAGTGAGAGACCTTGGAACACTCAGTCTTAAATGGGATGTCTGTTCTAATATCTCCCTCAGGGCTCAGGGAACTCTGCAGCAGAGAAGGCAGAGAGTGTGTAAGAGCCAGAGGAGATGGAGGAAACAAGGCTGTCTACACAATGTACAAATGAGATCAGAGCCTGTGGTAAAATGCCCAGGGACTGTGTGGGTCTGGGCCTGATGGGGTGCACCAGCGCTGGGGGCTGGGGGGGGGGAGGGGGGACACAAGCCCGCATCCCTAACTCAGAAGCTATCACCAATTGAGTTAATTTTTCTAAAATTAGTTTTTGCCAACAGGGACTCACTGGGTATATAAATCAGTCTCAAAGCCAGGCCCACGCCAACATAACACAAACTCAGTGGCATTTTGGGAGGTTCTTTGTCTCATAATGTTCTTCCTGTCTGTCTGTCTGTTTTGTAACCTTATAGTCCTTTGTGTATCATTATGGATTCTGGTTTTGTGTTTTTACAGGATTTTTGTTTGTGATGGTTGTGTCTCTGAGTCAATGTGTTTCTTGAGCTTTTTCTTGAGTCCCTTTCTTCTCTTTGCTTTGTCCTATTCTGGTTTGCATGTTTTTAATGTATTCTTATCTTTTTTTTTTTTTTAGATGCCTGTTTGTATCTTAACGGGAGAGAGAAAGAAGATGTAATTTGGGTGTGTGGCAAAGTGGGAGGGGTCTGGGAGGAACAGGGGAGGGAACCATGATCAGAATATATTATATTAAACAAAAACACTACTTTCAATGTTATTTAAAAAAAAAAAAAAAAAAGACAAAGTGACAAAGCTAATTTATCTCCTTGAGTATAAAGGGGAGCGAGCACATGACTTTAGCTGCCCTAGCTGGAATACTGGTACATAATCACACCATTTAACAGATGCAGGAAGGAAAGGGGGGCTTAGGGGGAAGACTTTGAGTCATTAGGAGTTTTAGGTCTTCTATGTGACAATACCAACTTACAGTATGGAATCTGAGCCAGGCATGGTAGCTTAAGTCTGTAATTCCAGCTCTTAGAAGTTTGAGACAGAAGGATGGCAAGTTTAGAGCCAGCTTGAGCTACAAATTAAGACTCTGTCTGATTGAAAAAAAAAAAAAGATACAGATCTGAAAATGAAAACAAAAGTAAAAACTGAAGTGATAAAACCATGTGTCAAGAGAAGGGGCCCTCAGACATATGTTCTCAGAGTCCATGGAGGGGCTCCATCCCAGAGTTCCCAAGGCCATCTTGAGAATCCATGTTTCTGACAGTCCCTGGCAGTACTGGCAGCCTAGGGACTACATTTTGAAAAGTCTCTGAACTAGACAGTATCATTAATAAAAACAGTGAAGACAGAATTGATGATGATCAGGAACACAGGCTTAAGGAATACAAACACTTGGCCAGCAGGGAGAACACAGAGGCTCAGGAAAGAATCTTCAGAGAGCGAAATGAGGGCTGGGAAAGTGGGAAAGAGCACATCAATGGTTGACAGAGGAGCCTTAATCCAGCAACATGGCTGCTCTGGCCAGGGATCACATCCAAAGGCTAGGTCTGTGTGGATCCAGCTGGAAGGCAGCCTTGCCACACATCTTGAATCCCTCTGGCTGGAATACAGGCATGCCCGTAGTACATACCTTTGAAGTAAAGTTAGTCTGTAGAAAGAAGCAGCCATGTTTGAAAGTGACATCTAATTGAGGGGCAGACAAAGTGACAAATCAGAAAAAGATTTGGCAGAACGAGTTGAGTCACAGACAGGATGCACCCAACTCTCAGGAGAACAGCACAGGAAAGAGAAGCTATTGAAGAGCAGGCAGGGAGAGTCAGTCAGTTGGGAGTCAGTGCAGTGAGTGCAGTTCAGTGGAGTTGAGTTCATTCATGAGTTCATACAGTTCAGTGCAGGTCAGCAAAGACAGTTGAAACCAGAGAATAAAAAGGAGCCAAAAGATTATAACAGATTGCCAGAGTTAGTTTGAGGCCAAGAAGAGCAATTCAGTGAGAAGCCAAAAGAAGCCAAATTGAATCAGTCAGCTTGGAGAGGAGCTTGAGTCAGCACAGAGTTCAGAAAGAGCTAGAAAGGGTGAGCTCGTTCCTCAGTAAGCCTCCAAGACAATTACATCAAGTGAAGAGAAGTTACTTTTACATAGCTGAGTGGGATGGAGACTGAAAACAAGCAATAGACAAAGAAATCAGGGGCATCAAGTGAGAGGGCCAAAAACCGTGGCAGTGAGTTGAGGAAGGACAGGGAGAGGTGATTAGTACCAAAGACTTAGCACATGCATAGGAAGAAAACAGAAGAGAGGAAGGCACCGGTGACAGAAGAGACAGTGTAGTGACAGGTGGAGGTGCAGTAAGGTTCCCGTGGAGCTGAGGCAACAGTACCCAGACTGCTGACATCACATGAGTCAGATGCTGCTCAGGCGCCAGTTCAGACAGGCACGGTTAGAGGTGAAAACAGGAGAGAACGGAAAGAGCGTCATGTTGGGTGAGACCGTGCGGAGGCCTGTTTTCTCTGTGGGCTTGCCCCTGTCAGAAACACGAAGAGAAACTTCTTCAAGCAGATGGAGACTGCACAGCATTCAGCTGTTAGTGTATAAAGGAAAGAGCTGGAAATATCAGCCTGTGTAGGAAAACAGAAAATACCATTTTTATTATGCTTAATATATTTAAAAAGTAACTGAAGCACAAATAATAGTATTGTACTGTAGAGTTTAAAACAAAAATGGAACAGAAGACAAAAGGGTATACTGAGTCACATCTCTGATCCTACATATAAAGTGATATATTATCATTTGAGAATAGATTGTGGAATGCCCCCGAAACAATACAGGCTATTGCTGGTGTTCTTTTATTACCTACTACAACTCCACGTTAAGACATGTGAAGACACCACATGCACTGGTTACAGAACTTGGAGAAATCAAGTTGGTGCTGACCCAGAAAGCTTTCCCCTTGGTGGCTAGTTTCATAATACTGGAAGGTTCTATGTGGGCTGCTTAGCTGGGGGGAGTCATCAACAATCTTACCCAGCTGTGAACTTTGTGAACTGCAATAAAAACTAGCTTAAGCAAGATAAGCCTACAGATGCAACGGTGGTGCTAGTGGTGTGGGGGTAACCGACCACTTTCTGCTTGGATTTAATGGCCATTCTACAAACACATGCCTGGTGTAAAACCTTAGCAAGAACCCATACCTGGAGAGTCTATAGGCCCTGGGAGCGAACCACTACTTTATTCTGCTAAATGGACCTGGTACAGAACTGCCCTCTCTTTACTGTTTATGTCTCTACCCATCAGTTAGTGAGGTC
The DNA here is from genome assembly GCA_028551405.1 of Uromys caudimaculatus. Taxonomy (NCBI): domain Eukaryota; kingdom Metazoa; phylum Chordata; class Mammalia; order Rodentia; family Muridae; genus Uromys; species Uromys caudimaculatus. The sequence goes on from CM052707.1 coordinate 95,404,583, forward strand.
TCCAGACACAGACTGTTGTTATGCAAAATCTCCCAATGAGTCAACAAGTCAACGTACAGAGAAAAGCTGTCAGTAGAATAGCCACAAATGGAGGTCCATATCACACCCTTCCCCAGAGCTTAGGAACCACTTTGGAAGAGTGGGCAGGAAGACTGCAAGACCAAAACAATGTCTTCTGGATATGACAGACTGCTGCGCTCATGATCTCACAGTAGCCGTGGTTGCCTGCATAAGATCTACCCGACCCAGGCAACATTCTTGCCTGGAGTAGGAGTGGGGTCATGAGCCTCTAACCCTAACTGACGAGTTACAGACAGTAACAGTGATGATTCTGGAGGAGGGAAAGTCAGTTTTCTATAAGGGTGTTGTTCCTGATAAACCACTTTCCAGCGGCTGCCCCAAACCCTAACCCAAATTAGAGGTGATAGGTTATTTAAAAAAGAAAGAAAGAGGACATGAGGTTTGGAGGGCAGGAGTGAGGGGGTCTGGCGTAGTTGAGACAAGGAGTAGGGTAGGAGAGGATCAAAATTGGGCGGCATCCTCAAGGAATTAATAAAATATTTAAAAAGAAAAGAGACCGTGGGTCAAGGATAAATCTCAGAGACAAAGTGATTTCCTAGAGCACATGAGAGGCTGTCAGTTCACCCCCAAGGTCCACTAATAAGTAAGTAAATACATAAGCCCAAGTTCAGTGGGTTCGTCAACATGTCTAGCTTAAAATGAATGTGTAGCTACACAGAATGGCTCATGATATCCTGTAGTCACGGACTCTGTAAACTTAATATTTACCAAGCTTAACTGATCACAGAACTCATTTCTCAAATTGTACTTACTAATATCTTACAGAGTGAGTGTGACTAACGCAGTGTAGAAAATGCTATTAGTTCTGAGGCATGTAAACATTTAGTGATATTTTAGTCAGATTGGCACAGATAAGCTTTACTTTAAATACATGCATTTGTGTATCAAATAAATTAGATAAATTAGTAGTTCTATGCTTTCTCTATGAGAGAAAAAACCTATGGGTTTGGGAATTAAGCAGATCTGCTTTTAAAGTGTGACTTAGCATCATTCACTAGATATTTAATCTTGGACTAATTACTTAAATGAGTATTAAATTATATATAATATGCTTAAAAGACCTGTAGCCGCTTAATACTTATGTAGACACATAACAAATATTAGGTTATGAGGAGAAGGGGGAAAGGGAAACAGCACACCCCTTATATCTAGAAATTACTCAGAGGTTAGGAGCACTTACTGCAGAGGACCCAGGCTCCACTCCCAACACCCACACGGAGGTTTGCAACCCTCTGTAACTCCAGTTCCAGGAGATTCAGTGCCGCCTTCTGACATCTGCGGGCACACGGTGCACAGACATACATGCAAGCAAAGCACTCACATATATAAGATGAATAAATCTAACGAAGTTGTTTTAAATGCAATTCAGTTCTAAAAGCTGTACCTGTTTGAGACTATGAACGACTCTACCACTGTTTCTAAGGGTGGAATTTAACAGAATCCAACTAAGAGGTTTACCTGTTGACATAATTAAGAAGGACTTAGCCACGCAGTATCACAGCACAGACTAACAAGGGAAGCCTGTCATGACGCTCTAACTTGGTTTCTTGTAAAAGGTGAAGCAACTGAAAGAGTCACGAAAGCCTAACAAATATAGGATCATTTCCATTTAAGTTACCCGTAATGTTACTCAATACAGCTCGAACCAGTAACACTTAAGCTAATGGGTTTGTTGGTTAATATTCATGGACAAGAGGAGGAACAGACAGAAGGAAAGGCATGCCTGTAGATTGTACAAAATCTAGTAAGTTTGGTGCATCTTACTAGTGAGTCTGGGAGTAGCTTGGTGCATCTTACGGGATCACTGAGTCCAACTGTGTACCAAGGGCTTTGGAAAACAAGAGAATTCAGATTTGATGTAACGCACAGGGGAAACCCCCTGAGAAATCCATCTTCTGACTGACAGGACACAAGCAATGTTTATGGAAGACTAGCATCTCAGCAACAATGTGCACGGAACATGCAATAACTCGGGAAGCTTACTTCATTACTCAAAAGGATGGCCCCAGTGCAGTGGAGAGACATACCACTGTATACACAAATGAACGAGCAAGGCTTGTGGGGGCAACGACAAGGGTTGGCAATGCTCTAGTCAGACAGAGAGAAGGAGCAGGCAGAGCAGACGTTTCCATGGCTTTAAGGGGGGATGACAACAGACAGCTGGGAGAGATTCCTAAGAAAACCTGTCCTTGACATTCTAAAGGCAGACAAAAATTACAATGGTCAGTAGAAATTTTAGATCAAAATTAGACTTCTGCAGACAATTTCATTGTATAGCTTTTTATGTGAATATAGAAAGTGAAATCTTTAAAAAAGAAAAATAATAGTTGGGCAGTGGTGGCGCACGCCTTTAATCCCAGCTCTTGGGAGGCAGAGGCAGGCGGATTTCTGAGTTCAAGACCAGCCTGGTCTACAGAGTGAGTTCCAAGACAGCCAGGGCTACATAGAGAAACCCTGTCTCGGAAAAAAAAGAAGAAAGAAAAAAGAAAAATAATATAGGTAAATGTATGGTATGCCAAGGTAGAATTACTTTTTAAATCATGTCAACCTAGGCCATACTAAAGTCTATCTTAATAACCACCACTTCCAAAAACAGTAGAGATGGATTAAATTGTCTCGTTCAGCATTATTCATGAAAAATCCCTGATACAATTTTATAGGATTCTTTAATGTCCACATTACAATATTTAATTTAAGGATTATAATTTCCATTTTACAGGCGAGGAAAGTATGAAGCATAGCTTGCAGGTATCAGCAGAGCCACAGATCTTAGAGAATGGAATGACTTCGGGCAATGGTCAAATCTGGCTAACTCTGCTTCTCCCAAGGTAACCAGCAAAGCAAATACAAGGGCAGCAGGTAAGAGGGAGACAAAGAGTCCTGCAGAGATGCAGAGATGCAGTCCTTCTGCAGAGGACCTGAGTCTGGTTCCCACCGCCCATGTCAGGCAGGTAACTGACACTTACATAACTCCAGCTCCATGCCCATGGCCTCTGCTGCACCTGCATTCACATGCTCATACATATATACTCATATATGCCACACATGTATACTCATAATTAAAATTATTTTTTAAAAAAAGGGCTAGGAAGCCGGGTAGTGGTGGCGCACGCCTTTAATCCCAGCACTTGGGAGGCAGAGACAGGTGAATTTCTGAGTTCGAGGCCGGCCTGGTCTACAGAGTGAGTTCCAGGACAGCCAGGGCTATACAAAGAAACCCTGTCTCGAAAAAACCAAAAAAAAAAAAAAAAAGGCTAGGCATAGTAGTAGCACACGCCTTTAATCCCAGCACTCAGGAGGCAATGGCTGGATCTCTGAGTTTGAGGCCAGCCTGGTCTACAGGACATCCAGAGGAAGAACATAAACCAAACCACCAGGTAAGTCAAAATAGTATAAGCCAAAATACTATATTTTGTCACATTACCTTAAAAGTCAGGTGTGCCTGTCAAACCAACATGTAACAAAAATTGAGAAACAGCTCTTTCCCAAAGTATTCTATGCAGGGAACCAGGGAACATAATTTTCACTCTGAGTTACACCTTGAGTTTGAAGAAAGAAATGGAAGCCATAGGAAGCCATGCCTGTGGGTCTCCAAGAGTGGTGTCATCAAGAGACGAGACCACCAAGCCTTACCGTTGATAACCGGCGTGTAAACAACAATCCCAACCAAGTTTGGGTCAGATACAGTTGTGTCCAGAATAAGGCCCCCGATGCTGAAAGGAAGAAAACCACACCTTAGGGAAGAGAAATGAAAAATGATCTCAACTTGTTCTGACATTCAGACACCTCCACCTTATTGGGTAACATAAAAATCAGACCAAAAAAAAGGAATATTTAAAGTAGAAAACAAGGTTAACAGTAAAACCAGTAAAAAGTTGGGAATCAAGCTCAGTGGGCGCGGAACTCACTATCCAACACAAAGCCTTGAGTCACGAGCTCAGCACCCAGGTGTGGGGAGGGAGACCTGCAATGTCTACTCGGGAGGCGGACACAGAAGGATCTCAGGGGCTCCCAGCCAATCATCGATCTCCAGGCTCAGTGAGAACCTGTTCAAAAACTAAGACAGAAAAAAAAAAAAAAAAAGATAAGGTGCAACAGGAGAGATTCGGGTGCCTGGTGTGGACCTCTGATCTCCAGATCTCCACGGGTGTATTCGGGGGCACACAAGAGCATACACGCAGATAATACACACTAAATAGATAAGAAATGCTATGATCATTAGTTATGTGCGTGGGGATAGTTTTGTTTAGTGTGTGGGTTTGTTTATTTATTCATCCCCCCCCTTTGGGGAACAGGGTCTTATTATATAGCCTAATATGGCCCTGGGTCTCACTATATACCCTTGGCTGGCCTGGAGCTTGCTAGTAGACCAGGCTAGCCTCAACCTCCTAGAGATCCACCACCTCAGCTCTCAGGTAATCAGATAAAACTGTCATCTATTACTGTTCAACTCAAAAACTAACTGCAAAAGCTCGGTCTTTCCATTTTTGAACTAAGTAGGCATTAAAGGGCGGTTTCTATTGTGCTAAAACTAGATAGATTATAACTGTATGACTACAGAGCTGAGCTTGAGAAGTCTGGCAAACAAGAAGGTTGTTTTAATGTAACACAGTGGCAAGCCATTCACTTTCAGCATGTCAGTGGAACTTGGAGGCTGGGTTAAGATTCTGAAAGTTTTTACTAGCTGGTTACCTTCAGTCTGTGGTTTATAAGAGAGTGCCACAGGAACCTGTTGCCCAAATGTCCCAAGAAATGCCATCTACTTGTAAGCAAAATGAGCCGGATGCTGTCACAGGATGGACTTGACAGTCAAAACAGCAGAGCAAAAGCTCTGACTTCATCTGACAGTAGTCCCGGCCCCATTCCCAGAACCTCTGTGCACCAGGAGTCTGCTTCCACTGTAGCTCCTATGTTTCTAAGCAGCATGCCTGAATGCCATTTCTTAATGTTAGTGTTTGACCTCTACTTAGTGACTTCCTCCTATGGCAGATGAGGATGTTCCTCACAGCTCCCACAAGTCCCTTCTCTCCTGTCAATCACGGTGAGCCCTTCTTGATACAGCAAACCCATGAAGCAATCATTCATCAATTCCACACAGTTGTTTTGGTTTTTTTTTTAAATTCTTAGAGATGCTTTTTCTTCTGCTCTCTGTCCCCTATACTGTGTGCTGGTCGTCTTGAGAACAGAGCCACAGCTGTCAACCCCTATCTCCTCTTCCATGCTGGATTCTGACCTTTGTATTACCCAAATCCAAATCCTGTCTAAGACTCATAGCTTACCACACGTAAGCAGACATTCTTTTCTTTCCCAGACTACTGTTTTCATCAGGTGTGGACTGAACATGTTTCCACAGACACAGGAACGTAACAGTGACATTCTGGGAGGCTAATATTATGTTCTGCAACTGTATTAGGCTTCATCTAACTGAAGCCTCGCTTGCAGTCCAAGAAACTTGTTTAGTATGTACACACCTACACAGAGCATGACTGTCCCCCCGCCTTCCCTCCCCCCCCAGCCCCCAACACTCACCTGCTTATGACCATGGCTGTTATGACAGGCTCCCAGCCTGAGTGGAGCACAGTCCTGGTAGCTGGGTGCTTGGCAGCTATTATAATCCAGATAGGAGTCAGAGCCAAGAAAAAGGCACACACTAACGGGGAAATGTAATAATACGTCTCTAGAAGAAAGAAAGAGAAATATTTAACCCCTCTTCTTTCCAATAGCAAACTAAATGATCAAAAGAAACACTTTACCAATTTATTATCAAACATATTAAGTGTCTTACATTTTATACATACTTAAAATTTAGATCTATAAATCAAACTCAGTGCAAGGTACAGTGGCCCATTCCCTTAACCCAGAACTCAGAAGGCTGGAGCTGGGCAACACAAGTTTAAGGCCAGCCTGTGCTACAGCATACTCCAGGCCAGCCTGTGCTACACAGTAAGATGTTCTTTTTAAATATCAAATAATGTAACTGAAAGAGAAACACTTTAATTCCACAAGTATGGGATAACGATGCACCCTACACAAGAGCACACAAGAGCACACAAGAGTACACAAGAGCACACAAGAGCCACCAACATGGGCAACGAGCAGGAAAGCAGCCACCCTGGCGGTGGCCAGGCCTTGCTGTGCCTCTCTGCGCACACGCCACCCTGACGGTGGCCAGGCCTTGCTGTGCCTCTCTGCGCACACGCCACCCTGGCGGTGGCCAGGCCTTGCTGTGCCTCTCTGCGCACACGCCACCCTGGCGGTGGCCAGGCCTTGCTGTGCCTCTCTGCGCACACGCCTGGGGCATTCACCCCAACTGTTTCCACCTTCTGACAGCAGGCTTGGCCGCACAACCGTTCATAGAAAACATTTGTGATACCATTTCTTTTCTTTCTTTCTTTTTTTGTTTGTTTGTTTTTGAGACAGGGTTTCTCTGTATAGCCCTGGCTGTCCTGGGACTCAGAGAGATCCACCTGCCTCTGCCTCCCAAGTGCTGGGATTAAAAGACTGGGCCACCACTGCCCTGCTGTATCTACGTCATTTCTAAACAAACTTTTACGTGAGCTCTCAGAAATGACTCTGTGTGTGTGTGTGTGTGTGTGTGTGTGTGTGTGTGTGTGTGTGTAAAAATTATCTCCTAACACCGGAGAAAAGACACTGCAAGATCAGAGACAAGGGGATAAACAAACCCTCAAGTTGCCCCTGCTTCTTCCTAAAGGCTCAGAGAATGAGGCTGGGGTAACATGAACTCCTGTATAGAGCAGGAGAGGAAACTAGCAGAGGAGAGTAGGAAGCAAATGGCGAGGACGCGTGCACAGGGTGAACGTCACACAGACAGAAAAAGGGGAAAAGCCCAACCCTCCAGAGCCTGCAGACACTGGAATCCTTGAAAAACCAAGCACGCAGAGGAGAGCCCCTTAGAACGCTGAGAGCAGTCAGCAGAGACCGGAGAATGGTCCGTCCAATACAGACAATGTAGGAGGAACACACTGGCCTTGGCACAAGGGCTAGTGTAGACTTCGTTAGCATAACCTTGAACCAGGCCCCACAAAGCTCAAGCTAAGCCACAATCAACAACAGCCCACAGTAATGAAGTCCAGTGCTGGGTGTGGAAACAGGACTGGATATCACACAGCACTGTGCCCACGGTGCCCAGCAGCCAACCAACATTTAAGCCTGGAATATCTGACTGCAAGAAGATCTCTGAGGTATTTTACTTTAGCTCACTTTTCTCACTTTTTTTTTTCAAGTACCCAAAGTAATTTTTACAAGTCTAACAAATTAAATGTATAAATAAATAAGGTGACTGATCTGGCCAAGTGGTGCACACACAATCACAAGTTCGAGGCCAGCCTGGGCTACAAAAGGACAAAACAAAAGAAAACATAAGGTAGGACTGCCCAGAAGGCTCAGAGTAAAGAACTCTGGGAAAGCCTGACATCAGGATTTGATCCCCTGAACCAACTTGGTGGGAGAAAATGGACTCCTGAACGCTATCCACTGACTTCCACATGAGCACTGACACATGCACGCGCGCACACACACACACACACACACACACACACACACACACTCCTACCCACAGACACATAGACAAACAGAAAGACACACACACTCCTACCCACAGACACATAGACAGACAGAAAGACACACACACATACACACCCCTACACACAGGCACACACACACTCCTGCCCACACAAATACACACACACACACACACGTAAATTTTTCAAAAAGAAGAACAAAAGGGCCCAGGTTTGATTCCCAGCAGCTGGAAGGCAGCTTACAACCATCTAAAACACCAGTTCTAGGGGATCGGAATCGGGTTCCATCTTCTGGTCTCCACGGGCACTTCATACACGTGGTTTCCAGACATACACCCAGGCAGAACGCATACTATAATAAAATTTCTTAAAGTATAAAAGATGACAAATTTTAAAATAAACATGTAATGTATACAACTTTAGTTGTTATTCCATTACTTCTTGGGGTTTTTGTTTGTTTAGATGGTTGCGAGCCATCATGTGGCTGCTAGGAATTGAACTCTGGAAAGACCTCTGGAATCAGTTCATTCCTTACTCTAGGATCAAATCCAGGTCTCCGGGCTTGGCAGCAGGGCCTCACCTGCTGAGCCATCTCACAGGCTTGGCAATAGGGGTTCTTACCTGCTGAGCCATCTCATTGGTCCTCTCCATTGCTTTTTTTTCTTTTCTTGAGACAGGGTTTCTCTGTACAGCCCTGGCTGTCCTGGAACTCACTCTGTAGACCAGGCTGGCCTCGAACTCAGAAATCCGCCTGCCTATGCCTCCCAAGTGCTGGGATTAAAGGCGTGCACCACCACCGCCCAGCTCTCCGTTGCTTTTTTAAAGATGAAAAACCATGAATTTATTGTAAACCAACTGGAAACATCCTACCTCACAAAACACCTAAAGCTGCCAACAATCTCCATAGCACCAAGGAGAAGCTAAAAGCCTCCAAAGCACTAAGCACAAAAGAAAGGAACTCTCCTGCCAGGGTAGCCCGCCTCATCATGGAAGCTCCACTGCAGGCTTTATCCTCAACCTAAATATCAGGAGGATTAGGAAGCTGAGAGAGGCACTCACCGACCCCACCACTCACTGCTGCCCTGTTCTCAAAGAGGAGGGAAAAAATTAAAAATAATCAGTATCCATGTGGATCCACAAAACGTTAAACTAAGTTACCACATAACCCAAATGCTGAATCTACATGTCTCCCAAGAGAGCTGAAAACAGGCATGTTCACAGAAAAGCTCGTGAATGCTCACCGCGGTGAGGCAGAAGGGCAGAAGTGGAAATGACCTAGGCGTTTTATGGTGGTTAGTGAAGAAAGTGCAGATTATCCATCCAACAGACTGCTATCATTCTATCCTGGGATGCTCTTTAGCAATAAAGATTCGACCCTGGCTCCTCTGAAAATACAGGCAAACCCTGAAGACACCATGCTAAGTGAAAGGAGCCAGGCATCAACGGTCACATACTATGATCCCGTTGGCATGAAATCCAGCCAGACAGAGGAGATGAGCCAACACCAGGAGCCAGGGGAGAGCAGCATGCAGATCACGCTCACATATACTAGGCTTCTCTGGAGGTGGTGAAACTCCCTGGAATTGGAACATGGTGAAGGCTGTTTTATGAAACCTCCACCGAGCTGTTTACGCAGGAGGGAGGGCTGCATGGTGGGTGCTACCTGGCTTTTAAGGGCTTTAATTGTAAAGGAAGGCAAGCAGAAAAGGAGAAACACATGAGGCAGTGCGGATGCTGGGTGAGGCTGAGGGTGTGTACGTGGGCTTGGAGGGCTCTGTTTATGTCTGCAGCTCTTCTGAAAGTACACAGGTTATCACCAAGTAAGTTTCTTCAGCATTAAAAAGTGGGAAACTCATTGTGAAACCAAAACTTCCAAATGACTTACTATAATCGTGTTCTGTTTCAATCTGGCGTTTAATTGATGTCATAAAATTAAAGAATTACTTTTAGAAAACCATTAATGGCACAATTAGCAAAAGAAAATGGTCAATTAAAAGCCAAACCCAAACATCTGTATCATATTAAAGTGTAAGATAATGCCCCTTTTCTAAATGAAACATGTTTAGTTGGTCCTGGTTAGAACAGTATTTTGTATTGAAACACCAATACCTGGTGAGTATTGTGGTAAGCTGTATATTACCCACGGAGAACCCCTGAAACTGTGAGTGTTACCAGATATGATAAAGTCAAGGTTTTCTCACGAGAAGGCTGCGTGGGTGATTTGAGTGTGTGATCACTGGCACCCTTGTAAGAGAGAGCCAGGCAAGACGCAGCTACAGAGGAAAGAGAAGCGTGGGCAGAAGCAGGCTCTACAGACAATGAGTACCAGCAGATGCCAGGCAGAAAGGGCAGGGGACAGGTTCTCCCTGAGCTTCTGGAGGCAGCTGGCACTGCCAACACCTTGGTACCTGGCCTCCCTGAGTCCTTTGGATGTCTAACCTCAAAAACTAAGAAAAGACATTGTCTCAAGTCACCAAGTTTCTGCCAGTGTGGCAAATTGTTCCACAACTGAAAACTGGAACACATGAAGCATTGGGGTTTTCATATCCCCAGAGCTCACATGTGTAGTTCTTATCCTGTTCTGACATAAACTACAGGACAGTAGAGATTCACCAAGCCAAAGCTGTACAAATTACTGATATCACTGAACTGCCAAACACAACCACCCTTGTGTGGTCCCGGCTTCAACGTTGGCAGCCGTTCCAACCACTCCTACGTCACTTCCTGAATGGCATTCGCCATCATCTAAAGTCTTCTAACTATGGAGTGTCAAACTTTATATACCACTCTTTCTGTGTGACAAACACAGTAACACACACTGTACACTCTTCCCCCAAAGCCCATTAATAACCGGCACACTTTCTTGAGAACTGACGTTCTGAAAATCACTCATAGGTGGCACACTGCTTTAAATAAACCACTCTAGCACAGTGACAGTCAAGGTAAGTGTAGACTCTTCATTGCCAACGTTAGTCATTGGTCAATGTTCAGTCAAGTCTGTGAGACGCTAGCACTCAGGACAGCTAGGGGGCACCTCACTATTATTGAGAGACTGAAATAGCTGGAACCGATGGCTGTCACAGAGCTTAGCTGGCCACCTTCCCGAGGGAACCTGAAGAATAAAAACTAATCTGATTTTGCTTCTGAGATCTTACCTAAAAAGAGAAAATCTGGTAGATTTTCTTCAAGACAATAAGTGTTCACTCTCTTTCGATAAGAAAACTTTGTTTTCTGTCTCAATCGGCCCCCTTTTAAATAAACTTCTAGGGTAACCAGGAATGTCTAAAAGATAAAGGATCTGTTACTGCCAACTGCAGCCTTGAAAATCAGTCTGTACACAGCTCAACAATAAAACCTGGCACTGAAAGTCCTTACCTAAAACCAGAGGGTCATTCCCCAACTCTGTTTACTTCTGTACCTAGCATATATACCATATAGCGGCTATGCCACACGGGTAGCCAAGGTGTGTAAAAGCTACAACAGCTATAGCAGTGCTGGCAGGTGAGGTTACAGAAATGGCTGATAATTACATCCCAGAATTCAACCTAAGCCCATCTTACACAGGAGCAAGAGATAAATGGGCCACCCATCAAGGACACGGGTGACTGAAAAAGACTGGGGTACTCAAGAGCGCATAGGTTCTGTTGTCCCCACAGATCAGCAGAACACTGTTGAAGGGCCTGCTGTCTCAGCCACCCAGGGACAAGAACACTAAGTCTTCTGCCCACCTGTGCTTTTGGTAAACAGGACTATAAAGTCCATCCACATGCCCAAATGGTAGCAGCCTGTATGTTCTCATCTATAATAACCCAGGAGGCGGAGCCATACCACACCCTGACACAACCTACTACTGAGGAGAGATACGTGCCCTGTGAGAAAGCAAAAATTAAATCTTTGGTTTTTGTTTTGTTCTGTTTTAAAGATAGGGTCTTCCCTGTGTACTTCCTGGCTGGTCTAGAATTCACTCTGTAGACCAGGCTGGCCTTGAACTCACAGAGAACCACCTGCCTCTGCTTCCCTAGTGCTGGAGTTAAAGACATGTGCCACCATGCCCAGAATGACAATTAGACTTTAATCAGACGATCTGGTGCTTGCTTAGGGTAGACAGATGCCTACTCCACCCAGAACTCAAAATGTTATTACAGTCTTATCTTCTAGAATAAAACTACCCCCCCCCCCCAAGAACATCCTGAAGACAGTCTTTTACACCTGGGAACTGCTAGAAGATGTGAACCTTCTCTTCAGATGAGAGAAACACAGCCTCTCACTTACGAAGGCGTGTCCTGCGTAGGGATCTGTCGCCAGCCAGAGCCAACTCTAGCTGGCTCCACGTGTTGATGCTCAGCGCTATTCATCTTTCCCTTGCCCACTCAGTCACCACGACTGACTGTTTTCCACTGGACCCATGCCACCAATGGATCCCCTCTGGGAGCGGCTCTCTCCTATTCTACCAGGCTATTTGATATCATTTCTTTTTTACAGCCCAGGTGTGGCAATGCACTATTATCGAAATAACTCACATTCTAAGAGATTGGATTTTTTGTTGGACCTTACAGCCAGAGTTAATAATATACCCTGAGGTCACTTGAGACTTAAGAGTGCTGCCCGACTGTGTGCTCAGCCTGTTTAACCTGCCTTTTCTTAGAAACAACGCAACAATCAACCTTGCATGCCTTGGGCTTCCGATGTAATCACACAAGCTAATGCATAACTGTAATGTTAGGTTATGTATTCTCCCATGCCCGACTGAAACCTAATGCGTGTGAGTTATAATCATCTGCTGAAAACAAGCAGTCTCATAAAGTGAATATCCACCATAAGTGTTGAATGTAACACGTGGCTACTGTTTGATGAACAATGGTGTTTGTGCCGTCATCTGGATCAGGTGAAGTCAGTCACTTCATCCCTTGTAAAGCCTATTAAAGATTTCCACAAAGTACCCTTCGTTCCCTTCCCCTTGAACAACTTTCTGTGTTGTTCAACAAGAGAGAGAGCACAGTCCTTCTTTGCTGACTGGTCTTAAGTCAACTTGACACACAAACTAGAGCCGTCTGAAAGGAGAGAACCTTGACTGAGAAAATGCCTCTGTAAGGCTGAGTTGTAGGTAAGCCTGTAAGGCATTTTCTTAATGATTGATGGGGGAGGGCCCAGCCAATTGTGAGTGGTGCCATCCCTGGGCTGGTGGTCCTGAGTTCTATAAGAAAACAGGCTGAGCAAGCCATGTGAGACAAGACAGTAAGAACACCCCTCCATGGCTTCCGGGTCAGCTCCTGCCTCCAGGTTCCGGCCCTGCTTGAGTTCCTGTCCTGACTTCCTCCAATGAACAGTGACATGGAAGTGTGAGCCAAATAAACGTTTCCTCCCTAACTTGCTTTTTGGTCATGGTGTTTTGTCGCAGCAATGGAAACCCTAAGACAGGGCACACTCAGGGACAGACATACTTGGAACGGACATTCCTAAGACAGACTTCCGGCAGGAAGATCCCCAGACTCATACAACAAGGACAGAAGAGACAGGCCGAGGGAAGTAGAGAATTTAATCAAGTTCTTACTCTTAGTAAAATGACACCAAGGGAGGGAGTGATTTCTTTCTTCTTTCCTTTGGTTTTTTGAGGCAGGGTTTCTCTGTACAGGTCTGTCCTGGAACTCACTCTGTAGACCAGGCTGGCCTCGAACTCAGAGATCTGCCTGCCTCTGCCTCCTGAGTCCTAGGACTAAAGTCATGCACCACTGGAGCCCAGCTGGTTTTTCCTTAATGAGACACCGATGCATTGCTGGTATCTTGAGGTTTATGATTTGTGTGTTCAAACCAATCGTAAGAAGTTAACTGAGTCATCCTACAGAAAAACTGAAATACACCTGCCTGCCCTGATACACAACTGCCCCGTCTCTGCTAGGCTTTCGCAGTAGGAGAGAGAACCTCTGCCAGCGTTAAAGAGAAGCATGTGGGCTGGGGTGATGGTTCACCAAGTAAGCTTGCCAAAGCATGACCTGAGTTCATCCCGAGAATCCACAGGATAGAAGAACCAAAGCCCACAACTGTCCACTGACCTCCAGATGCAAGCCATGGAGTACAGCACCCTTTTCCCCTACACCACCAACAAACTGACAGAAGGGGCAGAGGTCCATAAACACACCCGAAACTGGGGCAACGTGTCCTCAGTCCTGTTTAACTCGATGTCAAATTTGCCTCAAGTTTTAATGACTTACGTCAGAGTTCACAGACGTGTGATAATTTTTTTAAAGACATATTTTGGTGCTAATTTTAGAGTCAGACAACCAATTCCATGACTGTGTGATTATTGTTTCTGTGGCCTAAGATCCTGAGTCTTTGCATCCTCCCTTCCAGAGTCCCATCTTGTGTGAGGCTTCTCTCATCCCCATGCTGGGACTGTCTCAGGCCTCCACGAGACCACGCACATCACAACGTTCACTCCCCGATTCTCAGTCCTTCTTCAGAGGTGCAAAGTTTACAAAAACAGAGTTCGGCCTCAGAAACCCTTAAAATTAAGGAACCACGGGCCCAGAAGGAGAAACTGAGGCAGGATAGCAAAGCAGAGAAAATCAAGAGGGTGTGGAAGGCAAAGGAACCTCTCACCCCTGAGTCTGGTTAACATTTTTCCAGCTCAGTCAGGAATTCCGGCACAATAACTGCTTTGCTGGGAAGACTGGCTGCACGGAGGCGATCTTCCTTTTTACAGGGATCTCAAACATGATAATGAAGTAGCAGTGACCTATGCTAAGGCCAGAGTGTATGTTAGCCTGTGTGTTGAACCCCTCTCCTTTCCCAGGTGTAGACTGAGAACCTCACACACACCATCATCAATGTCCTTCAGTTAGGACTTACCCATCCACTCCCTTGCTGCCTGGTACAGTAGGGATGGGTGTCCTCCACCCTCGTGGCCTGTGGCTTTCCCTTACCAGCCTGTACTCCTATCCATAAACCTCAGGAATGTACCTACCTCACCTTATGGTCCCACTTACTAAAAGAACATGGAGTTCCTCAGAAACTCTTTAAACTCTAGAAGTAAAACTCCTTCATGGGGCCACTGCTACAGACACTTGACTCTCTGGAGCAGACCTCACCCGAGTCTTAGGTGGATCTTGTCATCCTCCATGCTTTCTCTCCCCGGGTGCCAAAGCATAAATCTACGTGAAAACATTCCCTTGATAAGCTCCAGGAACAAGAAAAGGGGAACCAGCAGCAACCGCTGCACTGTGCTGCAGCGTTGTTGTGGTAGTTATTCCAGCTGCTGGCTCAGTGATAGACTAATCACTTCCAGGATTGCTGCCAGCATAAGGAGTGTCCTCTGAAAGGATAGAAGTCTTTGCTTTCACTCCCCGTGGCAAGCCGCACCAAAGCTCACCGTATTCATAGGAACCAGCGCTCACACAACGGCAGCTCCTCCTCTCTCCACCTGAACTAGACCTGGAATCTGGCTCGTGCCATTTCTATTTTTCTGGAGGGATGCTACTCTCCAGAGCTCCTTACTGAGGCAAGATGCCCGACACAATTCCTCTAAACCCAAGTCCTCCTGAGAAGGGTGCTTTGTCACAGCCAACCCTATCACTGGACAGTCACCATGTCAAAATCCTTAGAGGGCCACTCGAATAAACTCTGATCATATGAACTAAATCATTTTCAAAAGAAATAATGTACTGTGTAAAACAGTATTTATTCAACACCTAGCATGTATACGGCACCAAGGAGACTACAGAGAAATTAAAATTAAAAAATTTAAAAGCTGGAGGCTGGAGAGATGGCTCAGTGGTTAAGAGCACTGACTGCTCTTCCAAAGGTCCTAAGTTCAAATCCCAGCAACCACATGGTGGCTCACAACCATCTGTAATGAGATCTGATGCCCTCTTCTGGTGTGTCTGAAAACAGCTACAGTGTACTCACATATAATAAATAAATAAATCTATTTTTTAAAAAAAATCCTGGATGAGGGGCTGCTTTAAAAAAAAAAAAAATTTAAAAGCCCACAGTATTGTTAAGAAGTTTGTGTTTTCAAACACAAAGATATAGCCATAGGTAGTACTCTAGTTACTGCCCAGCCGACTGACTTCCTGCAGTGAACTAAATCAGTTTAAAGGGGGGAGGGGGGAGTACTGTATTTAGACATAATAACCCCTGTAATCACTGACAAAACACACTGAAAGTCATAAACACAGCCTCAATAAAGTGCCATAACAAATGCAGACAAACTCGGGTGGGTGAGTTTATTGACGGACTCTCATTATGAAGCAAGGTTAGCCTACAGCTTGCATGTACCCCAGGCTGGATTTGAATTCAAGATCCTCTTGCCTCAGCTCTCTCAAAGTTAGGATCACAGGCACACGAGGCCATCCCTAGCTCAGGCAGGTTGTTATTGGCATAAAGAGATGGAGCTGAGTTCCCGTTCTGAAACCTTCACCTGTTTGTTACTTCTGAATCTAATTGATGAAATCTTGGGGGTCTTGGGTCTTTCTCTGTTTTTAACAGACACAGGACCATGTCACCTACAGACAGTGACAACTAACTCTTGCTCTTCTATATAGATGCCTTTCATCCCCTCTTCCTGTCTACTTGCTCGTACTCCCAGTATGACACGGAGCAGACGCGGAAGGAGCGGGCACTCTTCCCCGGCACCGTCACACAGAAGATGCTACAGCTGTCGTTTTAACTCCCAGAGTGCATCAGCTCTGCTTATCAGTGCTACTGGCTGATAGCTTCCTCGGAGTCTCTGGCTTTGATCTCATAAAATACGCTTGGGCTCTTTCTCTCAGACCACTTCACAGAAGCTTTTGTTGTCTGGGGTTTTAATTGTTTAATGTGTATTTATGTGTGTGCTTATCTGAGTTGCTGAGGCAGGGTCTCACTCTGGAGCCCAGGCTGGCTCCACACTCATGGTAATCCTCTTTGCTCTTTAATCACTAACCCAGTGTACTTGCTGCATGTCTAGTCAGGCCTCACTGGGTACATGTTTACAGATTTCTGGATTTATTCTACAGTTTTCCCACTTGGTTTACCAGTACTTCATTCCTTCTCTTAACCCTGGACTCAGTTTGCCCTTGGTCAGCTCCCTGCTGTGTGGGATTCAGCTACCTGCCATCTTCTTTAATACAGGTGTTTATAACTATGAGTGTTCTCTTCCCTAGACCTGCCTGTGCTCCATCCAGTAGGTTATGGAGTCTGTCCCCAGGCTCATCTGGCTTAAGATGTTTAGTTTCCACTTTGAGTTCTCTGACCCACTGCTTGTTGGAGGCATACTGCTGAATTTGCAGATAACTGTCTACCTTCCACTTTCCAGTCTCACAGCATCACGAAGAGGCAAGGCAGGACATGATGTCTGCTTCCTAAATGTGTTAGCACTTGCCTCGTGGCTTGACGTGGGGTCTATTCTAGAAAGTGCTCTACACTCACAAGAAGAATACACATCGTGTGCCGTTGACTGGAACACTTCGCAGACTGCCAGGCTCCTGTGGACCAGTGTTCCCGTCAAGTTCAGCGTTTCTTCACTGGGCCTCCATCCGGACGACCTACCTACCCATTGTGGAAAGGGAGGTGCTGGAGCCCCCACTGTCCTTGTATTGTTCC
Source organism: Uromys caudimaculatus (assembly GCA_028551405.1). Taxonomy (NCBI): domain Eukaryota; kingdom Metazoa; phylum Chordata; class Mammalia; order Rodentia; family Muridae; genus Uromys; species Uromys caudimaculatus. The sequence goes on from CM052707.1 coordinate 95,421,784, forward strand.
TCCTCTTCCCTTCCAACCCATTAATAACTTTTACATATTTCAGAGCACCGACATTGGGTACGTATAGATTTACAACTGCTGTGTCCTCTTCGTGAATTGATCCTGGGAAACTTTTCCTGTGTCCAATTCTTCGAGCAGCATAGTTGGTAGCCTCTGAGCCATGTAGTATGTAGTCTCTATAGCCAAAACTTACAGCTACCAAAAAGATCCTCCTTTCCTCTCTAAAACACTGCTCAGTGTTTCCAGAGTAGTTCAGAAGTTAAACTCTGCTTCCAAGGACCAGGCTTCTCAGCAAGATGAATGGGATCTTAAAAATTAAATGTGCCTACTTCTTATCTTTATATTCAGAATGCAAACCTGAGCTTCTGAGGCCCCCTAGTGCTCAGGATGCAGCTGCTTTGGCAAAATAACACAATGGCGTTTCAGAACACCTGTAAACTGTTAAATTAATTGTGGAATTAACGGGTAGCCCATTTAAAAAGGAAATCCCTCGGGGGCATCAATTCCACAGATGAAATGAAAAGGATCCGTCGTAACACTGCGAATTGAATGACATTAATTAAGCCAACTTTCAGAAGGCAAGGAAAGGCTTGGGATAGCCTAAACAGCATTTAATCACACTGTTCTCTAAGATTATAGAACACTGCACTTGCTCTTACTCCTCATTTATGTCAAGCATTGCTGCGTCGCCGTGCAAGGTCTTGGGTTCAAGCCTCAACTCCGTAAAACAAACAAAGTGATGTTGGGTGTACGGTTCACACCCATGATGCCAGTACTCAGAAAGCTGAAGGATGAGTCTGAGAGGCAGCCTCAGATACATCGTGAGACTCTACCAAGACCCCACCTTAATGTGGCACCATGTAACACTCAAAACATTGAAAGCCTTAAACAACAACACATTATTTGGTTTTGGACTCCAGGCCTATTTACCTATCAAAGCAGATCTGGCCTCCAGCTCTTCCCAGCGTCTCTCATCCCTACCTGACGTACTCAGTCCCCAACCCTGAACTTTCCAGCCCAGGGGCTGGACCGCTCTTCCCCCAGAGGCTCTTCTCCTAGACATTTTGGGCTCCCCTCCCCTCCCCTCCTCCTCCTCTTCCCCCTCTTTCACCTCCTCCTCCTTCTCTTCTTTCTGCACAGTGTCCTTTCTCTCTGCCCCCTACCCCACGGTGACTTGGTCCTTGGGGTCAGTGAATTCACCCGAGAGCACCTTCCCAATAAACCTGCATTTAATATAACCTAATCTGGCTTGAACTGGCTCTTTTCACTGGCAGAGAAATAACCTATCAATTATGATGGTGTCATTTATGTATTTAATCTGTACGGGTGTTTTAACTGCAAGTATGTCTGTATACCACGTGCATGCCTGGTACACAAGGAGGCCAGAAGAGGCCACCAGATCGTCTATAACTAGGATTATAGTTGTTTGTGAGCTGCCATGTGGGTGCTGGGATTACAGGATTGTAGTATCATGCCCAGTTAATCTGTAGAAGGCAATATATCCTCTTATGGTGCTGGGAGAAACCTCCATCCCCTTGTGTATGCCTTTTCCCTTCAGCCCCCCTCAAGGTAGGAGAAACATCAAAGTTAGTCAAAGGGGCACTGAGCCCTGTTTAGGGTCTAACAGCTTCCTCTTGATGACAGGGTCTCACATCCTGGTCCCAAACTCACAATTCTCCTGCCTCAGCTACCCAAGTGCTAGGATTACAAACTTGCGCCGCCACGCCTGCCTAGACAACCTCCCTTCTCCAGTGGAAAAAATAACCATGGGTAAATTAAAACACACACACAGACACACACAGACACACACACACACACACACACACGTTCAAAACATGTAACAAAACAGTAGAGAGTAACTCCTAACTGACTATCCAACTAGAACAAAGCACAGAAATCACGGAGTATGGCAGACTTGTGTCCAACCGCAATACCAGGAATGATTAAAGCTGGGTAGCACACAGCTCCTAGGATCCTCTGCTTCTCAACTGAAGTTACAAAGGATTCCTAGCATCGGAACCAAATTCTCGGGAGGTGGAGTCTGAAGGCCAGCCTTGTCCACATAGCAAGTCTGAGGATAACCTGAGGCTACATGAAGAGGCTGCCTCAAGAAAAAAAAAAAAAAGCAGGGGGTGGTGCAGAAAGGAAAACGATTACAGAAGATAAACATTACCTCAGAGTTCTGAACTCAGTAAGGGAAAAAAAAATAAACTTGAGAGCTGGGCGGTGGTGGCGCACGCCTTTAATCCCAGCACTTGGGAGGCAGAGGCAGGTGGATTTCTGAGTTTGAGGCCAGTCTGGTCTACAGAGTGAGTTCCAGGACAGCCAGGGCTACACAGAGAAACCCTGTCTCGAAAAACAAAAAACAAAAAAAAACAAAAAAAGTATATATATATATATATATACATGAGAACCACAGCACAAAATAAACATACGAGCTGCAGTGTTCTAAGGTATGAGAACCAGAACACGGAATAAACATACAAGCTACAGCGTTCTAATCAATTTTACCCCTAGTTCTACTGGATGAAGGTCACCATGGATTTGTGGCATTTTACATTTCACTTAAAAACTCTATTTCAATAATACCATGTTTAGTTTCAAGTTAACTTACCAAGACAGGAGTACAAACCCTGACTTATCCAAGCTAATATGGCAAGAGTTATCAGATCACCAAAACTAGCAGCAATGGGTGTGGCCACGTTGTCAGGGTTTATGCCTGTCTTCTTGGAGCCAACGATAACTCCAACCATTATTATTCCTAGGAGAAAAAACACTAGTTATTTTTGATGCTGACTTGGAAAATCCATTCCCCAAATACTGAAATACACAGCATGGATAAACAGTACCTTGGTTTCAGTTAGAATGCTCAAATAAACTGACTGAGCAAACAAAACATTTTACTGTAACCACTTTGGCAAAATGCCCTTCCACAGACTATAAAAGATCATAGAACGTACAGGTTCAGGGTTGCATGGACTGTAAAATTAAAACTAAAATTTCTAACTTAATGAGTTATGTTCTTTGAATATAATAATACATATATATGAAACCAAAGATTTTAATTTTAACCCTTGAAGTGTGAAAATGTTAAAAAGAGGAGACCTATTTCTGTGCATAGTTAAAAAAAAAAAAGACAAATATGCTATATATGGTAACTAAAAATGCTTCTTCTTATTGTCCAAGCAAAGCATAAGGAAGCAGGACATAATTACAATCTGAACTCTAGGGTTCAGAAAAGAGGATACAAGATAACTCTTGGAGATAATTTGTTCAGTGGGGAAGAGCACTTGCTCTTGCAGGGAACCTGGGTTCAAATCTCTGCACCCACCTGACACTCTGGCACACAGACATATGTACACGCAAAATATGCACCCATATACAGTAAATAAAAGAAAGACCAAAAGAGAGAAAGAAAAGAAGGGGAAGCAGCAGGAGCTGGAGAGATGGCTCAGAGGTTAAAAGCACTGACTGCTCTTCCAGAGGTCCTGAGTTCAATTCCCAGCAACCACATGGTGGCTCACAACCATGTGTAATGGAACCCGATGCCCTCTTCTGGTGTGTCTGAAGACAGCAATAGGGTCATATACATAAATAAATCTTAAAAGGGGGGGTGTGTGTGGCAAAAATATGGTTTTTTAAAAAAAGTAATAGTCTTTGGGGTGGAGAGATGGCTCAGTCATTTAATGCACTGGCTGCTCTTGCAGAAGACCTGAGTTTGGTTTCCAGCATCCATGTGGTGACTTACAACCATATGTAACTCAAGTTTCTGGGGATACATCTTCTTTTGGTCTCCAAGGATACCAGGCATGGACATACTGCACATACATACATGTAGACAAAACATTCATACACATAAAATAAAAATAGCTAAATCTTTTTAAAAAATTAAATAAAGAAGAAGGGTGTGCTGGTATATGTCTTTAATCTAAGAATTTGGGAGGGAAAGGCAGAAGCTAGCGATCATCTATGAGTTCAAGGCCAGCCTGGTCTACATAGTAAGTTCCAGGCTAGCTGAGGACATTTGACAAGACCCTATAACAAAAACAAATGAACAAAAAGTTTAAAAGATACTTTTTTTCTTTTGAGACAGGATCTCACTACGTAGCACAGGATCTCACTACGTAGCACAGGATCTCACTACGTAGCACAGGATCTCACTACGTAGCTTCTGCATGTCCTGGGACTTGCTATGTCAACCAGGTTGGCCTTGAACTCACAAAGAACTGCATGCTTCTGCCTCTCCATGCTGGGATTGAAGTCGTCAAGTACCATATCCATCTTACAAGATAACTCTTTGGCTCAAGTTCCTGTCTCTAAGTCAGCAATAGACAAAATGGGACTGAGTGCTTAGACTGTCAGATCTTTATTTTCCTGAATCATACACGTAGAAAAAAGAGAACACCTATGTCCGTAACCAAGAGTGTAAGGAAAGACCATCATACAAAGAAATGGGAAGTGTGCAGCTCACACAGTACCGTACATCAGTCTGAAACATGAACAGCGTCTCACCGCACCTTCAGAGTACTGCAAATGTTTTATTCTGGCATACTAGCTTGACGGTTAATATGCCCAGGTTCTAGGGAATAGGACTTAAATTCTCGCCACAGGCCACACAGTTTATGATTCTGGGCCAGTACACAACACTGTAGCTCATAAGGCCAAACCTGCAAGCAGCAGAATTTGTGTCTTGCACCAAGTGATGCTCACATCTTATACACCAGGAGGTTGTCATAATCAGAGCTACTTTTGACAGAGCATTTGAAAGGGAAAGAAAATGTTGACATAGCCATCAGAGATGCGATCCTACAGAAACCTTCCCCAGATCAGCACCTTCAGAGCCCTACACGGAGACTCTTCTCAGGCCATGCCATCCTGGCAACTGTACACACAGCCCAGTGGACAGCCGGGAGTCAGAGACCTGAGCTGTAATTTGACTATACTGCTGACAAGAAGGTGAAGTTTCCTCACCTTTGAAGTGTAGTTTATAGTACCTGCCTTACATGTATTAAAATGGTTAAAATATCGAGCGACCATATAAAGTGAATAAAGCCAGATAAAGCGAGGATTATAAAAATCCACCTAAAAATTTGAGCTTTGAAAATTGTAGATATTTCACACTTGATAAATTGAAAATATTAAAGTAGCACTTTCTAAATGAAACAAAATCAGAAAGAGGGTTTTTATTATTATTATTTTTTAATGCAGTAAGATCTATCCAGGCCTTTAATGCAGCAAGATCTATCCAGGCCTTTGATCATAAACAACTGGGAGGCAGAGGCAGGTGGTTATCTGTGAGTTTGAGGCCATCCTGGTCTTCATAGAGTTCCAGAACAGCCAGGGCTACATAGAGAGATCCTGTCTCCAAAAAAAAAAAAAGTAGTAAAAACTAAGCTTCAGTGATTATATTCTGTAACATGCAAGATGCCTAATATAATGCTATATCAATAAATGCAAAGAAGATAATCCTGTAAATTCTGATGCAGTTAATGCTTATTTGGGGGCGTGGTTTCTCTGTGTAGCCCTAGCTGTCCTGGAACTCGATCTGTAGACCAGGCTGGCCTCGAACTCAGAGACCCGCCTCTCTCTGACTGCCAAGTGCTGGGATCAAAGGCGTGCGCCACCTCAGTTAGTTTTTTTAACTTCTATTTTTAAAACATACAGCCAAAAACATGCCTCCTTAAGCATAAGCACAATGTTATATTTATATTGTCACAGAAACATAAAGTTTGAGTTTTTAGGTTGTTTTTTGTTTTCTATGTGTATACCTGTGTGTCTGAGTGACACGTGAGTGCAGATGCCCTCAGAAGCTCTCGGTGTTGGATCCACCACTCACCCTGGGCTGTAGTCGCAGGCAATTGTGAGCTGGGATCTGGGAACTGAACTCAGGTCTTTTAGCAGTACAGAAGTACCCTCAACTGAAAATTTAAATGAGGGCTTGCTTTTGAAACTTAGAACTCCTGGAATGCTGTGACAAACCAGAAAGTCCCCTGTGATTTCCAGGAAAGCATTTCTTAACTCTTAAATTGTAGTATTCTTATTGAAAACTGAGCCATAACATCTGCCAAGGAGACAACCTCCAAAAGTCTGTTCTCCGCTGTGTTTATAAATAATGTTTATAAACAAACAAAATAAACCAGGTGGTGGTGCACACCTTTAATCTCAGTATTCAAAAGGCAGAGGTTGGCAGACTTCTGTGAGTTTGTGGCCAGCCTGGTCTACAGAGCTAGCTCCAGGACAGCCAGGGCTATACATAAAGAAACCCTGTCTCAAAAAAACAAATAGATGGATGGAAGGAGAGAGAGAGAGAGAGAGAGAGAGAGAGAGAGAGAGAGAGAGAGAGAGAGAGAAGATCTGAACTAAGGCTCTTTAAAGTTTATGTGGAAATTTTCTGCCATTGTCATCATGAACAAATATTTTGAAAGTCGCCACCCTGGGAAATCAATCCTTTTATTGAAATGTCGAGAACTGCCAAGTCGACCTTTGCAGACCCACTTACCCTGCAGTAGCGATGCAATGAAGGCGGTTGCCACACTGCTGGAGCACAGGAGTATGGAATGGCTGAGGTAATACTTCCCTTCTGGAATCCAGCCCAGTATGATGGCTGCCACGGCTGCCAAAAAGCCAACCACTGTGGCCTGAACCTAAAAACAGTTTCGTAAAATCCAGATTAATAGTTCTTAAAACATTAAATTATCATTAATCGTTACATACAAGATCGTTGGTGGTGCTATGTATGGTAACTGAACTGCTTTCATTTTGAAGAGGCTCCTGGATTCTAGGTTTTTTACCACTTAAGACAGTGGGCTCTCCAACTGCCCTGGTCTATGTCAACAGGCATGGAACAAGGGGACACTTCTTTTTTGTTTTGTTGTTGAGACAGAGTCTCATTAGGTAGTCCTGGACGGTCTGGGACTCACCATGTAGACCAAGCTGACTCAAACCCATATAGGTGTACCACGTGATGTGGGTGCTGAGAACCAAACTCCAGTACTCTCCGGGAGCAGTGAGTGCTCTCTCAACTGCTGAGCTGTCTCTCCAGCCCCTCCAACCTGTCCTTCAGTACTCCATATTCATCTTCTCACAAGTGCTGCTAGTGTGCTTCAGGGAGAAGATAACTTCCCCGAGTTCAGCCCTCAGCCCCCATCTTCTCTTCTTCCCTTTCTCAATGGCAACCGCTTCTGTCAACCACGGCCTCACCTGAGGGCATCTGCTGTTCCCTACTGATCACATGTCCTTGCAAGAGTAAGGCAAACATGTTGGCAACTAGGGTCAGCAAATTCCTAGCCATCCCTGGCAACCATTCTCACCAAGTTACAGGAAAGAGTGGCAGGGAGGGACTGGCAGAGGGTGGTGTGGGGACTGTTTAATTTCTTGAGAAATCAATGTTTAACTTAATTTATTGGAGAAATTAATGCTAGTTTCTTATTTCTAATAGTAATTTAGAAAAAATTAAAGTAGGTAATCTTGGTATTGGTTCCTGTAGACCCAGGAAGATAAATTTGAGCACAGGAGTTTGAGATCAGACCAAGAAACACAGATATCACCTCAAAAAAACTAAAACTAAAACTAATACAAACAAACAAAACACAAAAAGCAGGGCCTGATGAGTGTGCCAGAGAGGCTGAGGCAGGGGGATTCTGTCTGAGTGTAAGGCCATCCTGAGCAACGCTAGAAGTCAGCCTCAAAACTCATAAAGATAGGGCGAGAAATGGGGGTCAGCTGGAAGAGTGCTCAGATGACATGCACAAAGCAATGGGTTTAATCCCAGTCACTGCATAAACCAGAACTGCTGGGGCACATCTGTGGTCCTCACACTGAGGAGGCGGTGGGGGATCAGAAGTTCAAGGTCACCTTCACCTACATAAAAACTTTAAGGTCAGCCGGGCAGTGGTGGCGCACGCCTTTAATCCCAGCACTTGGGAGGCAGAGGCAGGCGGATTTCTGAGTTTGAGGCCAGCCTGGTCCACAGAGTGAGTTCCAGGACAGCCAGGGCTACATAGAGAAACCCTATCTCGAAAAACCAAAAAAAAAAAAACAAAAACTTTAAGGCCAGCCTGGGATACATGAGATCCTGTCTCCCACATTCCCCCTCTCCTTAATTATAGTCATAATAGAAAAGTAGAGTCATAAATAAAAGCAGAGAAATAGCATGTGTCGTGGCTTAAGTGAGAATGCCCTCCACACCCACAGGATCATATATTTGAATGCTTAGTCACCAGTTAGTGGAACTGTTTGGGAAGGATTAGGAAGGGGAGAGGGGGCTTGTTGGAGGAGGTGTGTCACTGGGAGAGGAGTCTGAAGTTTTAAAAGCCCTTACCAGGCCCAGGCTCTGAGTCTCTGTCTCTGTGTATCTCTCTCTGTCTGTCTCTGTCTGTATTTATCTGTCTCTGTGTGTATGTGTGTGTGTCTGTCTGTCTGTCTCTCGCTGACCACTGCTTACTGATCAGGATGTAAAGCTCTCAGCTACTGCTCAAGCACCATGCCTGTTTGCTTCCAGCCATAATAATCAGACTATAAACTGTAAGCAAGTCCCCAATTAAACACTTTCTATTGTAAGAATTGGTCATGGTGTCTCTTCATAGCAACTGAATAGTAATTAAGACAGTACTTATACCACAAAGTCTTAAATATTTATATTAATATCAATACAAAGGCTAGCTCTATTACAGTTATAGGTTTTTTCATGTCTTTCAGTATTTGTACACTTTTTTTACATTTGGAAGAAGTTAATCAGTTTCTAGAAATAAAGTAACTTTCAAAGGCCATGGGTATCAATCGATTCCATTAACTTTGGGGGTACTAAGTTACTGTGCGGATTCTTGAATGGTAAACTTGGCACCGGAGCCCTGTAAATAAGCACACGCCACTTACCTGCTTTAGAGCCAAGTTGCCAATGATTAGATTCCACTTCTCAATGGGTGAGTCCATCTTCCCAATGTTTACCTGTGGAGAGGATACTTTTATGCTTCACTCTGTAGTCTGCTTTATTTAAACAGAACTCGAAGTCTTAAAGTACAGAACACATTGCTAGTAATGAATCTGCTGTGTGCAGCCTGTGCTCAGAACAATTCCCAACTTACCACTGCCTGCTAACTGACATCCGGCTTGGCCAAGATGGAAAATAGGTTCTAAGGTGACAAGTTACAGTTATCTATCTGCTAGAGGACAGTGTAACTACTTTACCAACTGTCATCCTCACGCCAAGTTTGGTATACTGTGATCCAGTAGAAAGAGTGATAGAAGTCTGAGCTGTCGGCACATAATTCCATGGCATAAAACTAATAAATCGTTCACACTTGAGTCATGAGTGCGAGTGTTAGCAGTAAGAGTTCAATATACAGCTTTCTGGTAAATGGAGGGACACTTTCCAAAATAAGATTAGAATTCGCACACTCTTCTGCTCTGCAATCCAGATAATTTTCTTTCTCAACTACTCGGATTAAAAAAAAAAAAATCATCCAAATGTGCCAAGTTTTTTTCTTTTTCTTTTTTCTTTTTTCTTTATTTGTGTGTGTGTGTGTGTGTGTGTGTGTGTGTGTGTGTGTGTGTCTGCGTGCGCACACACACCAAGTTTTTCGAATTTCAGAATTTGGAAAGCAATGGGCAATCATTAGCAATACACACACGCACAAAATTTATAAATATATTACACTGAGTTAGACTTTGTTTATTCTTCATCTACTCATGGGAGATTTTCAAATGTTATAAAAACATCTGCAGCCTGCAATATATGGCTCTGTGGTGAAGGTGCTCACTGTTCAAGTCTGGCAACCTGAGTTTGATTCCTGGAAGTCACACAGTGGAGAAGGGAATAGCTCCAACAAGCTGTCCTGACTTCACACGCACACGTGGTATGTGCGCGCTCACACATACACGTACATGGTATGTGCGCGCTCACACATACACGTACATGGTATGTGCGCGCTCACACATACACATACATGGTATGTGCACATGTGTACGCTCACACGTATACATACATGGTATGTGTGCTCTCACACATACACATACACTAAATAAGTATTTTAAAGTTTTTAAATTTTTTTCACAAGGGCGAGTAAAGGAGATACAGCACACGCCAGGCCCTGGCTCAATATCCAGCTCCACAGAAACACACGAAGTCGTCGTTTATAGGCAGACTTAACCATGGGGCTGTCCCAGTAGCAGCAGAGCAGCAGATTAAGTGTCACATCAAGATGCCATCCATTCAATTTAGAGAACATACTCTACTCTGCAATTTCCCTCTGGACTTTAGGCTCAAAGTATCCAGCTAATGCAAATCCTGAAGTTTCCTGGTGCTGTAGAACAATTGCTCATGCCGTCTTTATAGACGGATTTACTAAACCTGACAATAACATCCATTCAATCATGTTTGTAGCTCGAGCAATCTGGAGCTCCACTCGAGAGAGCTATGGTTAAAGAGTTAATCTCCCTCAGATTTAGAGCTCCAGAGGCAGGCAAAGACTAGTGTTGCAATTTCAGTAACTATTAGAAAGATGTCAATAGCTATAGTTAACAATCTACAATGACTCCAAAAGAAGTCTTAGACATAGAGCCTCCTCAGCTATTAATAAGCAGCAGAGGCTCACAGAGGGTCCACAGAGACCAAGGCCAGCAGAATGCAGAGTGAGACTACTGACTTAGGGCTCCGGGCCAGATTCACTTGGTACCATCACTGCTGACCTCTTCCCAGGCAGGGTGCTACATTCCCCAGATTCTGTCCATACAAACATTCAGGTTATTGCCTGACAGGAATTAATGAACATTGGGAAGGCACTAGTGAAGGGCCGGAAGCGTGATTCCTGGAAGACAGACAGAAAGAGCAGGCATGGAGACATTCCCTTGCCAAGGTCACATGGCTCTCTTCCCCGTCCCAGTGCTTACGCTGTTTCCCCAATCATCCCACCACCCCACCTCACTGTTCCACCCTCACATTACCACAAGCCACAGACAACACTCGGCTGATGAGGTCATAGATCTTAGAGAAGAACCTACTGCTGGCACGTTCTTAAACCAGTATAATTCCTAACTGCACTCTAAACGGTACCCTTCTGGCCACAGGTAAGTGTAGGCAGACCTCAGCCCACGTCAAAGAAGACTCCTTTATCCTGGGGTGGACAGAGGGCTCAACGGTTACACTGTTGCTCTTCCAGAGGACAAGGGTTCAGTTCCCAGCACCTACGCAGCAGCTCACAACTGTCTATACTTGCAGTTCCAGGGAATTCAATGCCTTCTTCTGGTCTCTGCCTTACCAGGCACACTCATGGTACGCAGACATACGTGCACATAAATAAAATGTAGGTAATTCGGCAGCACAGACCATTATAGAAAACTATCACTGTTCAAAACACAGAGAGCAGCTGACCATGGACACCCAGTCCCAGTTGGTCCATCTACAACACAACTCCTACACTAAGGGCTCAGGGACCGTCAAAGAAGAGGAGGTGAAGAGGTTACAAGAACCAAAGGACCAAGGTGTCTGCTGTGAGACTGTCTTCGACCTATGACTGGGAAGCTACACCCCTGAGATCTCAACAACCTGGCTGCCTAAACAAAACATGAACAATTCTAACACCAGCTGCCATCCCAGTGTGGAGGGGGCAGGTCTCTTAGGGCCTCACTCCTAGATGAAGAGATACAGGCAGGTAACTGCTGAGAGAGGCAAGGGATTCTTTCTCAGGGATGAGTCTCTTGAGTGGTCCTGCAGGACCAAGTGGTCAGCCCTAGAAGCATGCAATCCAGGCGGCACTGAAGGGGTTCAGTGAGTTGTGCTTCTGTATTTGTTTATATGTTTATGCAACAACCAGGGTTAGGGAAGAGGAGGCCATGAATCTGGGAGAAGGCATGAATGGGGGCAGACTTGGGAGGGTAGAAGGAAGAAAAAGGAAGGGGAAATATGTAATTATATA
>CM052707.1:95433795-95468160 GCA_028551405.1 Uromys caudimaculatus
AAGAAGAAGAAGAAGAAGAAGAAGAAGAAGAAGAAGAAGAAGAAGAAGAAGAAGAAGAAGAAGAAAAGAAATGAAAACAAGTAGGAGACAAAGCAACAATGTCTGTGAGCAAGGAGAGGAGTGGAGAGCGTCATGGGGGCCTAGAAAGGTGGGGCCCGTGTTGCTCCTAAGGAGCCACTAACTTGGAGCTGCATTCCGGCCAACGACCATAGGATGCACACGCTCAGCCCACACACTTGAGATCCACCCCTCTGGGCGTGTACTACCGCTCGAGCCAAGAGCTACTAACCTGTCTGTCATTTCACCCTTTCCCCGGTAACGAGCATTTACCTCCAATCTCGGAGGACGCTACTCTCCCATCTCTGTAACTCATCTGTCATTCTCTGGCAACTCGTTCTAGATCCCAACAGCTTCACCACATCCACTAATAATCCAAATCAGCACCGTCTTTATCCTAATCATGGCCACAGACTGGTGGTCTCTCTGCCCCAACAACACAACAATCTGTTAAGGATGTCTATAAGCGCACATCACTCCTCTGCTCCAAACCTTCCAGCGGGCCCTTACTCACAAGTAGCTGAAGTCCTTACAACAGGCCGCACAGCCTTCTGTCAGCTGGCCCCTGGCTGGCTCCCCACAGCCTTCTGTCAGCTGGCCCCTGGCTGGCTCCCCACAGCCTTCTGTCAGCTGGACCCTGGCTGGCTCCCCACAGCCTTCTGTCAGCTGGCCCCTGGCTGGCTCCCCACAGCCTTCTGTCAGCTGGACCCTGGCTGGCTCTCCGCAGCCTTCTGTCAGCTGGCCCCTGGCTGGCTCTCCACAGCCTTCTGTCAGCTGGCCCCTGGCTGGCTCTCCCCCCGGGTCTTCTGGATTTCACAACTCTCACCTGACTCCAACCCTAGGGCCTCTCAAACCTTCATGTACACTCTACAAACCTTTGGAGAGCTTATTTAATTTTTTTCGGGTCAATCTTATTTCATGCCAGTGTTTCACTGCATGTACATATGTGCTCCACATGGATGCAGTGCTCAAAGAAGTCAGAAGAAGGTGGCATAGCCCCCTGAGCCTGGAGCTACAGACAGCTGTAAACCACCGTGTGGGTGCTGGGAACTTAGGTCCTCTGCAAGAGCAGCAAGTGCTCAAAGCGGCTGAGCCATCTCTCCAGTCCCTGGAGGGTTTATTTTAAAACAGATTACTAGTTGTATGTTGGTTCAGTAGTCTTGGAATAGTTCCAAAAATTTCCATTTCTAACAGGCTGCTGGTGCTGGCATTAAAAGATTATACTTTAAGAAACATCCATCTTAGCCCAACAGGCAGTGGTGGTACATGGCTTTAATCCCAGCACTTGGGAGGCAGAGGTAGGGGGATCGCGGAGTTAAGGGCTGCCTGGTTTACAGAGAGTTGCAGGACAGACAGGCCTACACAGAGAAACCCTGGTTCAAAAATCCAGAACAGAGAACCAGAGCTCAGTGTCTGAAGCCCCATCAGGCAAATGGGGCATCCTCTCTGGCTGGCTGGGGCACCTGCACACACACGGCATGCCTCCACATATACAGCCGTAAGGAAGGATAGCCACCTACCCTGTCAACCACACACACTCGAGTCTCTGCCCTTCGCGTTGTCTCGGCCTCGGATGCTCGCTTTATCTCATTTACGTTATCAGTATACGCTATCAGTAGCCACACAATTCGTTCTCATTCTCTCCATCCCTCTGCTGCCCTCCTCCCTTCACTCCATCTTCCCAGGGGCCCACTATGTTAGGTTCACTTTGTAGACCAGGAGGGCCTTGAATTCACAGGGATCTCGCCCCCGCCCCGCCCCTGGCCCTAGCCCCACCCTAGACTCCAAGAAGCCCCACCTCTTTGCCCAATTCTCAGTCCACAGAGGATACTAACTCCAGCCCTACCTCCCACAGAGATGCTCTGGCAGATTCCTGAACTAGGGACCCCAGTGACAGATTTCCTCCTAGTGCGGGCTTCTATACCATTTTGAAACTCTCCTCTCTAAAATATGAACAGAAAACATGATATATTCAGACCCATGAGGAATATACTTAACACAAAACAGATACTAGAGCAAAGTTAAAGAAATTATTAAGGCCAAGTCGGGTGTGATTTCTCACACCTGCAATCCCTGCATACATAGGAGGCAGAGACAGAAGACAGCAACAACTGCCGGGCCAGTGAGTTCCAAGTTAACCATGGCTATACAGTGAGACCCTGCCTGTCTTAGTTAGAGCTACTCTTGCTGTGATGAACACCATGACCAAAGCAACTTGGAGAAGAAAGGGTGTATTTGGCTCACACTTCCATATCCCTGTTCAGCACTGAAGAGAGTCAGGACAGGAACCAAAAAAAAAAAAAAAAAAAGAACCTGAAGGCCACAGAGGGTGCTGCCTACTGGCTTACTCCCCATGGCTTGCCTAGCCTGCTTTCTTAAAAAACCCAAGACAGGGCTGGAGAGATGGCTCAGTGGCTAAGAGCACTAGCTGCTATTCCAGAGGTCCTGAGTTCAACTCTCAGCAACCACATGGTGGCTCACAACCGTCTGTAATGGGATCCGATGCCGTCTTCTGGTGTGTCTGAAGATAGCAACAGTGTGCCCATACACATAAAATAAATAAATATTTAAAAAAATAAAAATAAAAAATAAAACCCAAGACCACCAGCCCAGGGATGACACCAACCACCCACAATGGGTTGGGCCCTCACCCATCAATCACTATTTAGGAAAAATGCTCTACAGCTGGCTCTTATGGAGGCATTTTCTCAGCTAATTCTAGGTTGTATTGAGCTAACATAAAACTAGTCGCCACACTGTTTCAATAGACTTCACCCAAAGATTAGACTTACTATGAGACTTAACGTCAACATGTGGATTAAAGATGACAAGTCTTATTTAAAATATATTCTTTTTTAACTGGATTTCCTAAGCGTGACCTATCTCAAAATAGAATGACATAATCTGTTACGAGTCTAAACAAACGCTGGACATGGCTCAAGAACGGCAGATGCATTTAGAACAATGTTCTTTGAGGTAACTCAATCAAAACCTCACTATTCCTGGCAAGGTTATCATGTCGCTTAAACCTTTGTATGCTTAGCTGTAGTTACCAGAGCAAAGTCCACTTTGCCATAAGTGACCCAGAAGCCACCTTTTCATTCCCGTCCAGTAGTGAACACTTCTCAAACACTTCCACTCCGGTTTTCTAAGACCACTGCCTCAGTTTTCCCTGGAAGTCGCCCCCTGGACTCAGGGGTGGGTGATAGTCATGTCCATCCACTAATTCTCAAAACTACAGGAAAGCCACACGTGCTTTTGTTTTTCCTTCTTAAAGGCTGCGGGCATACCCAATACACTCCATCTGGAGGACAAATGACCAAGCATTAAAATCCAAATTCAGCAGATGTCACAATTCAATAAGAAGGTACTGGAATAACGAATAAACATAAAATTTAAAATTTAAACATCAAGATTTCACAATTAGATTTTTTTGTGGGGGGGGTACATGTATGAAGGTTGTTTGTGTACAGGGGCACGTGCACGTTGTGTGCACATGCATTAGAGACCAGGGTCCAACTTAAGATGTCATTCCCCAGGTGTCATCCACTCTGTCTTGCCGGTCTGAGACTGGCTGAGTGGCTAGGCTGGCTGGCCAGTGAGCCTCTGCCTCCCCAGGCCAGGGGTTACATGCATGCACTCCCTCGGATCACACACAGGCCCTCACACGTGCACGGCAGGCATTCTGCCCACTGGGCTATCTTCCTAGCCCCATCACTTATTTTCTATTTATCAGATCACATTATCACCTGAGAAAAAGGTATCCTTAAACTTTGAGTTTGAATATATAATACAGGAAGCTGCTTTTGGGGGAGGCTAGGGGAAGGGAAGGTGAGACAGAGTTTCTCTCTGGGTAATGGCCCTGGCTGTCCTGGAACTCACTCTGTAGACCAAGATGGCCTTGAAGTCAGAGAGATCCACCTGCCTCTGCCTCCAAAGTGCTGGGATTAAATGCATGCACGGCCACTCCCTGTGTGAGCTTTCAAATCTTAAGATTTTTTTTTAAAGTTTCTAAGTCTAGATAATCTTAAACTATGTAAGTATATGTCATGAGTCTCCACTGTATTCTTGCCCCTAGTCCAACTGCTAAAGAAAACCTATCTAAGCATGGTGGCTCATAGCCAGGATTTATAGAGGCAGACATGGCAATCAGCAGGTTGTTCCTGGCAATGACCCAATCCAGGTATTTCTCCAGGTCATTCAGTTTCAGGTAGCAGGCGAAGTCATGCTTGGCAGACAGGCAGTACACGATTGCTTTAAGTGAACCACTAGACAAACTAGTCAGTCAGTATCTAATAGTTGGTCTGTTCTGCCTTATTTTTACTTCAGAGTTGTGTCTGTTTTATGCCTCTACTGTCATTCATTTATCCCAATTGTCAAGTCAGGCATGGTGGTGCACACCTTCTATCCCAGAACGTGGGAGGCTGAGACAGGGCATCTCTGTGAGCTTGAGACCAGTTCAAAGCTACACAATAATCCCAGGCCAGCCCGGGCTACAAAGTGACACCTTATCTCGTGTGTGTGTGTGTGTGTGTGTGTGTGTGTGTGTGTGTGTGTGTGTGTGAGTGATATATTATATAAAATATGTATATTTATAATATATAATGTAGTATATTGACCAAGCCCGCTCAGTCAGTCAACAGGTTCTCCAGCGCAGGAGTGAGGATTGAAAAGAAAGAGACAATTAGACACTACTGCAGCATGGCCTCAGCCAATTCTGAGACTGAAGGCAGGTATATTTTTTCCCAATCTGCTTTAATACAATTTTAATGACATGCAAGCAATAAGGTCAGTTCTAGGTTGAGGAACAAGCAATACAATTAACACAAATAGCCAAGGAACAAACAAAGCAGTAAACAAAGTCCCGAGATCACTGTTTCTAAAGGCGTATCAGGATGACCGAGATATCTGAGCCCACTTCCCTGTCCTAGCCCAAAGTCATATTCATGCCAGAAGCCTACTTCTTTGTTCTACCCTGAGATTAAGATCCTACCTGGCCAGGCAGTGATGGCTGGCACACACCTTTAATCCCAGCACTTGGGAGGCAGAGGCAGGTGGATTTCTGAGTTCGAGGCCAGCCTGGTCTACAGAGTGAGTTCCAGGACAGCCAGGGCTACACAGAGAAACCCTGTCTCGAGAAAAAAAAAAAAAGATTCCTGCCTAAACTTACTTCCTTGTCCGTGGCTTAATGTCAGATTCCTGCCTGAAGCCTGTTTCTTTGTCCTTGGCCAAATGTCAGGTTCTTGCCAGCGGCCCCCAAAAGCTCTCCACAGTATATATCATGTATTATATATAAATATGTGTATTTATAACATGATACATTATATATTTATATGTATATGTAACAGTATATATTTATAATATTTATATTTTATATCTATAATATGCATGTGATATGTAATATATTATATGTTTACATATGTAAATGTAATCAGCATTACTTATTTATTATTTATTTATGTGTTTGCCTGTATGCATGCATACCACAGGCTTGGTGCCTGGAGGCCAGACGAGGGCATCCGATTTCCGGAGCTGGAGTTCCGGAGGTGCCATGTGGTGGGATCGCGTGCAAGGAAGTGCTCTTAACCTCTGAGCCGTATCTCTCCAGCTCCTGTCATAACATTCTCTATAATGAGAGACCGTTAGAGCGTAGTTAAGCATCCAATAATGGGTCATAAATCAAACGATGGGGTTCTATAGTATAAAAGGAGAGAGCCATGTGCATCGTGGCGCATGCCTTTAATCCCAGCATTCGGAGTCAGAGGCAGCAAGTTCTCTGAGTTCAGGGCCAATCTTGTCTACATACCAAATTTGAGACTCTGTCTGAAAAAAGAGCAATAGCTAATACAGCACAAATATGGTTCCACTGATACGAGCAGACGAACAATATGTAATAGGTCAGATTATAAAAGAATACAAAGGATTCTCACTCGATTTTCAACTCAGTGACCACAGACCCACTGTACTGGCTGGTTTTGTGTGTCAACTTGACACAAGCTGGAGTTATCACAGAGAAAGGAGCTTCAGGTGAGAAAATGCTTCCATGAGATCCAGCTGTAAGGCATTTTCTCAATTAGTGATCAAGGGGGGAGGGCCCCTTGTGGGTGGTACCATCTGTGGGCTGGTAGTCTTGGGTTTTATAAGAAAGCAAGCTGAGCAAGCCAGGAGAAGCAAGCAAGCCAGTAAGTTACATCCCTCCATGGCCTCTGCATCAGCTCCTGCCTCCTGACCTGCTTGAGTTCCAGTCCTGACTTCCTTTGGTGATGAACAGCAGCATGGAAGTGTAAGCTGAATAAGCCCTTTCCTCCCCAACTTGCGTCTTGGTCATGATGTTTGTGCAGGAAAACCCTGACTAAAACACGCATACACCCTCAGTATCCGCCCACCCCCATGTACTACGAACTATTAACATCTGCTAGTGTGGCCTGGCATCAAAGGAGGCAAACATCTTGTGGCTTCTGGTGATAAGGGAAAGCAGGTCCGGATCCTTGGGTGAGAGAACCCCGAGAACTTTCAGGGCACAGTGTCAGTCAAAGCTATCTATCGTTACTCTGAGGCGGGAAACTTACCAGACAAAAAACCAACCCCTGTCATACAGACTCTTCTAAGTAGAGAGAAATAGGTAACACGCATAATTGGAAATAGGAAAAAAACTTACTGCAGTGGATAATCGAGAAGCCAACGTCATTTCCAAGTTCCCTTTAAGACCAAGAAGCGCAGGGACCAAAATGAAGACTTCTGTCACATTTTTGAACACCTCCCAGTGCTGTAAAACAAAGCAATGGCTTCTCTTAGAACAGGACATTTCTAAAGACCCAGGGACTTATCCCAACCTTGCTTCCTCTTGTTCTTGTCACTGCTATGGAGACAGTGTCTCACCATGTGGCCCTAGGTGGCCTGAAAGTCACTGTGTAGACCAGGCTAGCCTCAAACTCAGAAACCAGCCTGTTTAAGCCTCCTGGGTACCTAGGATTAAAGGCTTGGGACAGCACCCCGGCTGCTTCCCTGTCTTAAAGGGCAGCACAGCACAGGTTATCTCATCAGTGAACTTGTTCATGGATCACCACACCCTCCTGAGATCAGGATCTGAGGACTTTAGACCATTCCACCACTGGCCTTGGCTCAACATCTGACCTCACTACGCCCCACTCTACAGCTAACACCATCGCTACAACTAAGCCTCCCACCCTGACACTTCACAGATTCACTCTCTCACACTTTTTTTTTTTTTTTTTGGCAGTCCTCAAGATGAAGTCCACAGCCTATCACACGTGAGGCAAATACTCTACCACTGAGCTGCATACCAGCCCTTGAGCTTTAAGACAGCTCAGGCTGGCCACTAACTCACTATGGTAGCCTAAGACAGCCTTAAACTTGTGAGTCTCATGCCTCTGCACCCCAAATGCTAGATGCCAGGCAGGCACTACAAGGCCCAGTTTCTTTACCATTTCGTGGTGGCAGAGTCCATGTCACTAACAGTTAAGAAGCTGTGGGACTTCGTCTGGACTGGAGTCTGGGTTCCAGCATTAGTTACAACAGTCTCACAGGAAAGTTACATGGCTGTTACTACAGTTAAAAAAGATCTGCAGAGACACAGTCACATCCCAAGGTCAAAAGGAAGAGGGGGAGAAAGGGACTGAGAGCTGACATCTGAAGTGGTTAGTGGCCCTCTGTCTGCTACTCAGTTTAAGATTCGAAGCTAAAGTGGTGGCAGACGCCTTTAATCCCAGCACTTGGGAGGCAGAGGCAGGTGGATCTTTGAGTTCGAGGCCAGCCTGGTCTACAGAGTGAGTTCCAGGACAGCCAGGGCTACACAGAGAAACCCTGTCTCAAAAACAAAAAAAAGAAAAAAAAAAAAAAAAAAAAAAAAGATATGAAGCAAAGCGGTGGCATGACACAGGCTCATAAGACCAGCACCAAACTGAAAATAATCCTATCTAAGACAGGGTGCCACTCTGTAGCTCAGGCTATCCTAAATTCCCTATATAGTAGAACAGGTGGATCTCAAACTCATGATGCTCCTGCCTCAGCTTCCCCAGGTGCTTGGATTACAGGCATGTGCCACCATGCCCTGATGAAATGACATTCGTGCCCCTCAGGATGGACCTGTCACAGCTGGCCCTGTAATCCTGGAGGAGACATCTCTCAGATGTCTCCATCTATGAGATGAAGACAGTGATAAAGGCCCTCAAACAAACACCATAAGGCTCACGATACAAAATTGCTTTCTGAACTGAAAAGATCATGTAAGCCCATAATAACACAGAGATATTTTATAAGCGCAATTAAAAGGGGGTTGTCCCAGTAGGGAAACTGACATAGCATGGAGAAAAAGAAAGTGAAGTAAAGCCAGATGTGGGCACATAACTAGAGCAATCCTAGCTCTTGATGGCCTAAGGCAGAAAGACCACAAGTTCAAAGCCAGTCAAAGCTAGGCAGTGAGACCCTACTGAAAGGCAGGGAGTGAAGAAGGAGATAGGGAAAAGAGAAAGAAAGGAAGGAAGGGGAGAGAGGGAAGGAGGAAGATGGGTGAGCGCTCTGTTAGTGAAACATCAGGACCTACACTCAATCCTCAAAATCTATGTTTAAAAAAGAAAGCAAGCCTCTGGGAGTGGTGGCGCACCCCTTTAAATCCAGCACTTGGGAGGCAGAGTTAGAGGCAGGCAGATCTCTGTAAGTTCAGGGCCAGCCTGAACCGAGTTCCAGGATAGTGAGGGCTGGTGGAAAGAGCCTATCTCTAATTAATTAATTAGAAACAGAAAGCCAAGCATGGTGACACATAATCCCAGAGCTGAGAAGGCAGAGGCAGTCCAGGCCCCTAGAGCTTCAATGGTTGCTAGCGAGTTGGTGAATTTCAGGTGGAAGAGGGACCCTGCCTCATAAACACAATGCAACTAAGGAAGATACTCAAGGTTGGCGTGCACGCGCGCGCACACACACACACACACACACAGGCACTCACGTGCACGCTTGTATATACAGTGAAACTAAAGATAATATCTCACCTGCACTATGTCCAAAACCATGCCAGCAGAAACCGTTCCAAACCCAGCCAGCAAGAATGGCACCAGTATCTGCAGAGCCATGACCCCGCTGGACTCCTTCGGGAGCCTCTGGCTTGTTTCTACAATAACGTCATCGCCCTCACTGGACAGATCTTCATCCTGTAACATGGCGGTGGTTTCCGAAGCCTCCCTCCCGTCACAGTAGTTATAGCCGGCATAGTCGTCATACTTGGGGCTGCAGCTGGCTGGAGCATGCCCACTGCTGCTGTGGAAGACCTGCTCTGAGAACTCGTGGAAGTCCAGATGTGGCTCCGATCGCTTGCTGAAGGTCTGTGCTGTGCCCGACAGCCCGTCCTGCCAAATGCCGTTCACCTTTTTATGCCTGTCTTCCTGGTTTTTCTGGTAAATGACTGGCACCATGCTTAAAAGTAAGTTTAAAAACTTGTCAGATTGAATTGTATTTAATTTTAAAGTCCAATCTACAAAACCTCCTCCGCTCTCCGGACTGGCACTTGTCTTGTAAGTGACAGGTCTTCCTTTACTGTGGGTCATATTGTCATCACAAAAAGCCCTGTATTCTTCAGACTCGAGCTTCCTGAAGCACACAGCGGAACCAAAGCCACAGCAATGCTTGCTCAAATTAAGCCATTGACTGCTATGTCGAAAAAGTTTCCACTAGTAATAAACAACCAGAAGTTTAAGAGAGGAATTCAATCTGCAAAGAAAAAGATAAAATATAAAACTTAGATGAATTATACTCATACTGATTTTCACACAAACACAGGAGTGATACTATATCCCGAGTTGGATGCGGATCTGTTCTGTGACATAAAAGTGAGGGGTTTTTTGTTTTGTTTTGTTTTGTTGTATAAAAATACAGCACAGAAGCCAAGTGTGGAAGCGCATGCCTTTAATCTCAGCACTTGGGAGGCAGAGGCAGGCAGATCACTGCGAGTTTGAAGCCAGCCTGGTCTACGCAGTGAGTTCCAAGCCAGCTAGGTCTACACAGACCCTGCATCAAAAACAGAACAAAAAAATTAGGAATGTTTTCTAATCTTCCTTGAATAAAAGTGCTTTTATAGCCGGGCGGTGGTGGCACACGCCTTTAATCCCAGCACTTGGGAGGCAGAGGCAGGTGGATTTCTGAGTTCGAGGCCAGCCTGGTCTACAGAGTGAGTTCCAGGACAGCCAGGGCTACACAGAGAAACCCTGTCTAAAAAAAATTATTTTTGTATAATTCATGTAACTGAAGCCCACGAAATAAAGTAACAGCATTTGCTGGACATGGCGTTACACTCCTGCGATAGCAGCGCTAAGGATGCTGAGGTAAGAGGATTGCCCAAAGATAGAGGCCAGCCTGGGCCACACAGTGAGACCCCTCTTTCAAACCAAACCACAAAGAAGAAGAGGAGGAACAGGAGGAGCAGGAGGAGGGCAAGGAGAGGGGCAAGAGACACAGCGGCTCCTACCACTACGGAGAGGACTGAAACTTATTGTGCTTGTTCCTGAGTTTCTGTACCAAAAAACTTAAATTGTCAATATAAAAGACATGATAAAATATATACCATTATACTGTATAAATATTAAGTAATAAGCCATATTCCTTTATTTATAAGTTACTCCATATTAATTTCATCAGAATACGAAGAGACAAAGATGACATTTATCATAAAAACATTTCATTGGTACCCTGAATACAGTACAGGACATTTATTCTACAAATAAAGTTAGGCTAGAGTCATCTAACATTCTCACATACATAAAAAAAATCACTAAATTGACCTAAAAATATATTCCGTTATTATTTAGAAAATAACTCATAAGAATGATTATAAACACTCAGTCCTCCATTTTGTAAGCCATCCGGAACAAAGTTTGGAATGCCCCTGCATGCTCAAGTCTGCTGTGGTCTACAGCCTTCAAGCAGGTCTCTGACTAGTTGGCCAGTGACTGGAGTCTCAAAGGCCAGAAAGGACAGACACAGACAGACACTGGAGCTAGTCACCAACAGGCACCGAGCTGCAAGCCCACAGACACCTGGGCAGCAGCACCCACTGCACAGTGACTTCATGGCCACATCTATCACAACAGAGCTAGAAGCCCCAGATGTTTCTCAGGAAGATCTAAGCCTGTCTTACACTTCCACAAAAATCAAGGCAGGACTGATTTGATAGAGGACACTTGGCCCCACTCCCCACTGTCTTGTTGACTTTAATGAAGACACTGAGTCTTCAATCCTGGGACAGGAATATTGGACCACAAGAAATGACCAGAGGAGAAAGAGATGAGGGTCGGTGAGACAAGGCCTCATTTCATTATCCTCTCTACCTTACTTACGGGAGAAACCTGGTAACTCCTGAGACAGAACATTCTTACAGCATCGGCTCAAAGACCGCAGGCCTCCTGATTCAGAACACGATGTACATATGGGTCCTACATCCTTTTTACGCCCTATGTCCTTCACCACGGGATTATGGTACCGACTTCCCATGGAGCTGCTCCAGGATCCAGTGACTAGATTAAGTACCGCAGTTGGGCTCGCAAGAACCAGGGTTGTTACTCACCTGCGAATTCAGCCAATCACAGGTGGAAAACATTTGGGGGAAATGTTACCCAAGGGCTGCTGATATAGCTCACTGGTACAGTTCTTGCCTGAACATGCACTATGGCCTAGGTCTGAGGTCCAACACCACATAAACGGGACGTGGTGGTACACGGTGCAACCCCAGCACTAAGGAGGTAGACGCAGGAGAACTGAAAGTTCAGACTCATCCTCAGATGTACTGAGGCCAGCCTGGGCTACATGAGATCCTGTGGTAGAAAAACAAGTATCCGTACTGCATCTGTACTACTGGTTGCTCTCGCCCCCCCGCCCCCCCCCCCCCCCCGTCCCTGAATACAGTAAACATACAATTTACAAGCTCTAGTGGTTTGAATGAGCTTGGCCCCCACCCTGGGGATGCTTAGTCCCCAGGTGATGAGCTGTCAGGGAAGGACTAGGACTGGCCTTGTTGGAGGAGGTATGTCCCTGGAGGTGGGCTTTGAAGTTTCCAAAGGCCTTATCAAGGCCAGTGTGTGTCTCTTTGCCTGTGCCTACTGATCAGCTCCGTCTCCAGCACCACGCCTGCCTACGTGCTTCCATGTTCCCTGCCCTGATGACGAGGGACTCACCCTCTGAAACTGTAAGCAAGCCCTGCCACCAAATGCTTCTTTTGTAAGAGCCGTCATGGTCATGGTGTCTGTCTGTAGCAATAAAATGGCGATTCATATTCATATTATTTCAAGTAACCTAAGCAGTTTGAGAGCTTTCGTTGTATCTTCTGTGGCACTGAGGACTGAACAGTGTTTCGTGTATGTCGTGTGAATGCTGCACCTCTGAGATATCACCCCAACTGCTTTCGCTTTTTTATTTTGGGACAGAGTGTCACTCCATTGCCAAGACAGATCTTAAATTTGTAATCCTCCTGCCTCACTGTCCGGAGTAGTTGGGATCATAGACCTGCTCAAGCAGACACCGACTTAAAGTGAGAGAGAAGCTGGGTTGTGGTAGCATACACCTTTAATCCCAGCACTCTCAGGCAGAGACCACTGGATCACCTTGACTTCAAGGCCAGCCTGGTCTACACAGTAAGTTCCAGGACAGCCAGGGCTACACAGAGAAACCCTGTCTCAATAAAAGAGAGTAGCCCTGGTGATTTGCGTACACAATCAAGTGTAAGAAGCCCTCTCTAATACATTCAATCATCTGGTCTGTCCTCCTGAGACCAAATGTGACCGTGAATTTGTACGTAAACAGTGTGAATACGCACACTCCTAGTCAAAGAGGGAACAGTGGGGGACAACCTGGAGTAACCTACTAATGGAAGCAGCATACACCCTACAAGCTAAGAACTGCACCGTAAGCACATACCCTGAAGAAACCCCGTGCTTTACGAGAGCGAGAGCGAGAGAGACAGAGACAGACAGACATTGGGATGGTTCCATGAGAGGATTCAACACAGGTTACATGAGCATGGTCTTGTTTGAGCAATGATATAAAAGCACGGGGTCCTTCAAGGGCACTGGCTTGTTTCCTAAGCTTCATGGTCTGTGCAAGCATGTTCTGCTGGTCTTTTTTTGTTTGTTTGTTTTTCCGAGACAGGGTTTCTCTGTGTAGCCCTGGCTGTCCTGGAACTCACTCTGTAGCCCAGGCTGGCCTCGAACTCAGAAATCCACCTGCCTCTGCCTCCCAAGTGCTGGGATTAAAGGCGTGCGCCACCACTGCCTGCGCCTGCTGCTCTTTGAATTGTGTGTATATCTTACAAAAGTGCTTGGGGCTAGAAACTTGGCCCATTAGTTAACAGCATTTGTTGCTCCTGCAGAGAACCGAGGCTCAACTCTCAGCTCCAACAAGGGTGCTCACAACCACCTACAACTCCAGATCCAGGGGGATCCAACCCCCTCTTCTGATCCTCGAGGACACGACCCACACACCGTGTACATGTGTGTGTATATATATGTAGATAAATCACTATTAACTCTAAGTTTTTTTAAAATATTCCAGTCTGAGTGGTGCTGTGGTCGATCTTACTGTTAGTCCTGACACTGCTCCCTTCCTATGAGAGGAGGATGCTCTCTACCTGTTGCCATGGTTTCCTGGATGCTGAGGAGGATGACACATCTCCATGTCCGCTGGCATCCGGTCTAGCCATAGGATTCATTTTGGCTGATGGAAAGGCAGCTGCCACACATACCAGGAGTAAGCCAGCTGACCTACCCCAAACGTATACTGTCTCTCCTCTAGAACAGTCCTTCCGATACAGTGAGCAACCACAGGTTACAATCAACGGTCAAGAGCTTTAAAAAGAAAGTTTCCAAAGATCTGAATCTCAAAAACCAGAACAATTTCTTCTGAAATTTTACCAAGTTGAAAGCACTTCCTGGGGCCAGTCAGATGACTCAGCAGATAAAGGCGATTTGTGGCCTGGCCAAGGGAGCCCTGAAGATCTGAGTTCAATCTGTGGAACTCATGGAAATGTTAAAAGAGAGAACCAACTCCACAAAACTGTCCTCTGATCTACACACATGATGATGGTGATGATGATGATGAAGATGATGAAGACGACAACGATAAATTAATAAAAGTTTTTAAAAGTTAAAAACACTACACATTTAGGTTTATGGAAAAATTTATTCCATGTTTCCCAAAAGGCTCACTACAGCTTACAATGAAAGAATTGTGTCAGGGTAACAGTTTAACAGAAATAAATTAACACCGGGAACTCTGTATGGAAGCAATTTGAATCAAGAGAATTCAGCACTGATGCTAAAATTGATTCTTTATAACAGGTAGAAGTGGTGTGTGGGGCCTGGCCTGACTTCCTGCACTCTGAATCCTGACTCTTCCGGTGTGTACAGTGCTCCTTCCTCTCTTGCCTTGAGTTAGCATTCAGAAGAGGCGTGCCAAACTAAACCTGTGGATCGCATACAAATTACTTCCTCATTCTGTTTAAAAGATCTTAATACTATCCACTTAATAATTCCCTTAATAATATCCACTAAGCACTTCACTGTGCAGGAGGTTCTGAGGACAAGGATTGGCTCTATTTAATTTGCTTTATGCAGCCACCAAACAGCAGATAATCCCATGGCTGCCCAATTCTCCTTTATTTTTTTATTTATTTATTTTTTTAATTTTTTTGGTTTTTCAAGACCCAATTCTCCTTTAAAGACCCAAATCAAATTAAATATAAGTCCTCCCCCCTCTCTCCCTCCCTCCCTCCAGTCCTCTCTTCTCTCTGTCCCTCCCTCTTTCTTCCTCTCCCCCCTCCCCAAGACAAAGTCTCACTGTATATCCCAGGCTGGCCAGAAACTCCATAGATCAGGCTATCCTAATACAGATGTCTGCCTGGAATCCATGTTGGGATTACAGCTGCGCCACCAGGCCCAGCCCATTTCTCATTTGTAACCCTCGGACTTCATCATTCTTACCCACTGAACTCAGTATAGTGCTACTTACCTAAAGGAACCAAATTCTGCCGTGCACGCGTGCGTGCGTGCGTGCGTTCTCCTGAATTGAACACAGGTCCTTGCCCATGCTAGCTGAGCAATCTGTCAGCTAAGCTATATTCCCAGGTTCCTGCAGCCCAAGCCAGTCTCCTTTCAAATCTCCCCCTTCCATGCTTTCTGCCATACTGCCTAACACCCAGAACTTTTGCCTCTCTCAAAGACCCTACAAAAAGTATACCACGTCAAGAAAACCTCCCAGATTAATCCAGAATCAAAGACACAGAGAGGAGAGAACGGTAAGCAGCAAAATGGCCAAACCACAGTTGGTGCCCCCTTGGGATCAGCCTTTCTCAAGGCAGGAAAGAAAGGCTATCTGGCTCACGGTCGGGAAGACATCGCAGGAGCATGAGGTCATGTTGGATCCGTTGTCAGGAAACACACAGAGAGCAGCGCTGGTGCTCAACCTGATTTCCTTTCTAATCAATTTGACCTGATCCATGAAACTTTGCCCTCACATGTCAGGTTTATCTTCCCTCTTCAGTTAAACATTTCTGGAAATACCTAGCACGCCCAGAGATGTTTCCATGGTGATTATAAATCCAACCAAGCTGACAGTGAAAAGGTATATTACATTTACTGTTTATATTTTTTATTTCAGTTTTCTTTCAGACAGTACCTCAGTATGCAGACCTTGAACTCTTCACGTAGACCAGGCTGGCCTCACAGCAGTCTTCCTGCCTGTCTCCTCAGGGCTGGGATTATAGGTGCGCACCTCCACATGCAGTTTGCCTTACAGTGCTTTAAATAACTTGTAAGAGCTACAAGTATCCATTTAGTCTCCCACCACCGATTCCTATGTGAGGAAGGAAGGCACTTGTACCTCCTGTGCTATGTAAGTAGTTCCTGCCTCCCAAAGATTAACATCCAATATGGCGCTGGGGATGGTGACATACATCTGTCATCTGAGGCACTAGAGGGGTGAGACTAGAGTACCCATGGTTCAAGGCCAGGCTGTGCTATTTAGTTAAGACCTCTAAAAACACAGGCTAGGGTGTAGCCCAATGTTAGAGTGCTTGTCTGCCACGCACTGGTCTCTGGTTTGATCCCCAGAACTGTAAGCAAATGAGCAACGTGGCCATGTGGAGGGGCTCTCCCTGTTGGCTCAGGCCTGCCATGGCATCCAGTGGGAAATGGGCAGAGGTGGGGGTGGATATATGACTTTCTTTTGCTGTTACATCTCAAGAAAAAAAAAAATCTATTCCCGGGCAAAGGTATAAAGAATGAGGGGCCGAGAGCAGCTGATCTGTGGCTACGGTGGAAACCAGGGACTGCAGTAACGTCCACGCTTTACCCCAACAGCGGCTCAGCAGCTGATTTAAAAGCACTCGGAAATGTAAAGAATTACGATTCCCCCAACACTTCTCCTGCCTGATTATAAGTTTACCTCTAATGTGCAAAAAACCACGTACTGTTCCACCAGAAAACCCGAGTAGGGTTCTCAATACCCACACCAAGCAGCTCAAACTGCCTGTACCAGTTCCAGGGGAACACAAGGCCTCTAGCTTCCAGCCCCATGGGCAACTGCACTCATGCACGCACACAGCATGCCCTCATGGCTGCGCACACACTTAAAAAGAACAAAAAAGAAATCTTTTTCTTTTTAAATAAAAGAACGGCATCTCCTTTGGAGATGAGCTAAAATATACAGAGCCAGCATCTAAGAAAAAATGTTATGTTGTTAGCTTCGGCTGAAAACCTACCTAACCGATTCATGAACTTACAAGTCTGACTTAGGTAATTGAGAGTTGACATCGACTTTCTTGATGACTTGGGAAGATTCAAGATGAGGGAAAGGGGAACCAGCCACCGTACACCGCTCTGGACACTGCACAAACTTGACAAGTTCTGGCCATGAGCCAGCCGCCACTCAACAGCCAGCCAATGCCATCAGACAAGCATCACAGAGCTGCCATGCCATAAAATGGCATCAAATTCAGCATCTCTAAAACTCTGCACAGAAGGAAGGCTAAACATCTGTAAAACTGGATCCCCTCACCCCCAAAAGAAAGTGACGACAGTCCTTCCTGTGCTAAATCCTTCCTACATCTCAGAGATCTTCAATCGACAGGAGACTCAGAGAGCTGACTACACTCTCAGGACTATAATCAAAAAGAGTGAGAAGAAAGAGAGATGAAGAAGGAGGAGGAGGAGGAGGAAGAAGAGGAGGAGGAGGGGGGAGAGGAGGAAGAGGAGGAGGAGGAAGAGCAGCAGCAGCAGCAACAGCAGCAACAGCAACAGCAGTAACTATATTTGGAACTTGGGACACAGCTACAGCAAACCATGCTAAAAGCTGAGGACGTGCACCTTCGGTCTATTACTCTAGTGGCTGAGGAAGACTGGTGGAGGGCAGAGTTCAAGGTT
The DNA here is from genome assembly GCA_028551405.1 of Uromys caudimaculatus. Classification (NCBI taxonomy): domain Eukaryota; kingdom Metazoa; phylum Chordata; class Mammalia; order Rodentia; family Muridae; genus Uromys; species Uromys caudimaculatus. The sequence continues at coordinate 95,451,267 of CM052707.1, forward strand.
ACCCTGGTGAAATAGCAAAATCCCCTTCTTAAAGAGTGGGAGGGGCCAATGATGAGCGTGCCTGAAATCCCAGTAGTGGTGGGGGGAATGTTAAAACTGAACTACTGAAGTCTAAACTGAACTACCTAAATGAACCTATCTCAAAAAAAAAAAAAAAAAAATCAACAGATCGACCAACACAACTGTTAGACCAACTCAAATGTACTAGAAAATGTTGACAGAATAAACAAAGATGTGTCCACAAAAAGAGGACTGCGTGAACAGGATTCCACGGAGCACCCTCTGCTAGACTATATCTAGTCCCTATCAAAACAATGCAATACAAACGTAACCACGCATCAGCAGGTGCTACGTGTAAGAAGCAGGGCTGGGTGTGGTGCCAAAAGCTTTTAATGGGGGGGGGGGGGTACAGAGGCAAGCAGATATCTGTGAGTTCAAGGCCACCGTGATCAACATGGTGAGCTCCGGGACAGCAAGGACTACACAGAGAAACCCTGTCTCAAAAGCAGAGACAGAGAGAGACAGAGAGACAGGGGGCAAGCAGTCATGAGAAGGATTTATGCAGCTTCTGAAACAAGGCGTGTAATAGAAAGCACGCTGAATCACAGAACTGCTTTGAAGTTGAAAATCTGCTTTTAAGCAGCCAAAGGACAAACTTCCTTTAAGCTATCTTAAATATTTCTTACATATATTCTATAAAACCACCAAAAAACCCCTACTCCCCTACAACTGAAATGTAAAGTTCATTAATTTCTTGCAGTTTCAGAGAATACTATACCATTTAGCACCCGACATAAAGGCACAGTAAACTTTATTGAGAAACTGCACACAAAGCATTGCTACTGAAGACTTGGGGTGAGCAGATGCAGGTTTGCATTTTGTTTTGTTTTTAAGGTTTCTTTCTTCTTTTAAATGTGTATGTGTTTCTGTGTGAGTGTGTGTTTTGGGTGTGTGGTGCCACAGAGGCCAGAAGAGGGCTTCAGGACTCCTGGAGCTGGAATTACGGGTGGTTGTGAGCTATGCAATGTGGATTCTAGAAACCAAACTCTGGTCCTCTGGGAGAAAGCATTCACTCTTAACTTCTGAAGTCTCACTGTCGGGAACCAACGGATCTGCAGCTTTCTTATTAGCCTGACAGAAGCCATCTTTGATAGAAGTTAGGCTTGTAGGTAGAAGTAGGCCTGAGTTTCAGGTTCCTGAGAACTAGGCTTCTGTTTAGGTTCCGTCTCCTAGGAGATGGATCCTTTCCCAGGTCAGCGTGACCCCTTTGCCGTTAAGTGGTCAGCAGAGCATAGATGGTTGCCTTAGCAACATGTCCTGGTGGCTGGGAACCTGTACTCCTTGGAATCTCCCCACCCCTATAGCATTGTCTAAAGCCCCGATAACATTGTTTAAGAGTCCTTCTATATATATTGTTTAAGATTCTCATACTTCCTTCTACTTGTACCCTATAAAAAGCTTGGAAGTAAAGTTCATCTTTGTGGCTTGATCAGACCCCTGTCTTGCCATCACTCTACACTTGTCTCTGTCTCTCTTTGTGCAGTGGTCGTCGCCCCTCAGGACCCCTGTTCAGTGTCCCAGCGGGCTGGGGCATCTCACCAGCCTGACGTTTTGATTTTTTGAGGTAGGGTCTCACTATCTAGCCCTGGCTGGCCTCGAACTCAGATCTGCCTTGCAACTTCTGGGATTAAGGACATGAAGCATTAAACCTGATGAGCTCATCTTTTGAGATAAGATCTCTCGTAGCCCAGGTTGGCCATCAAATCTCCAAGGGTGCCCTTGAACCTCTGCAGCTCCTGTCTCCACTTCCTAAGTGTTAGAGGCACATCTTGCTAAAAACTGGACTGTTTTGCTTTTCTTTAATGAAAGTAAAACATCTGTTTTTCACTTCAGCAGAAAGGAAACTCCAGCAGAACCCTACTGCTTCCGTGCTTCCATCTTCTTCTTTATGTATACTTCTATATTTTGTGCTTGGTTGTCTGTGGTTTCTTGAGCCACAGTCTCACTATGTAGCCCTGGCTGGCCTGGAACTCGAAGAGAGATCCACCTGCCTGCCTCTGCCTTAGCCCTCTATATTTCTTTAAACTAACACTTAGCCAGGTGTGACGGCTCACACCAGCATTCAAGTAGGACTACTGTAGATTTGAGACCAACCTGGGCTACAGTCCACATAATGCCTCAAATAAATAAATAAGTAGGGACTGGAGAGATGGTTCCGCGGTTAAGAGCACTGACTGCTCTTCCAGAGGTCCTGAGTTCAATTCCCAGCAACCACATGGTGGCTCACAACCATCTGTAATGGGATCTGATGCACTCTTCTGGTGTGTCTGAAGACAGCTACAGTGTACTCACATATATAAAATAAATAAAATAAATCTTTAAAAAAATAAATAAATAAGTAAAATGGTCTGGTATTGTATACACATGTGAAATTGCCCAAAAAGAAACTTAAAGTAAAATCAATAGTTCTTATAATGTGCTTCTCTAAGCTGACAAGATGCCACAGTAAGATTAACCTGACTCACATCTCCTCACCAGTTCTCCAGCTCTTAGAGTCCTGAATAGCCACAGGTAGAAACTAAGAGACAGCCATTCATTCACCAGGGTTCCGGTAGGGAGCCGCTGTCACTCAATGCCATACCAACGTGGGCTTTTCTATTTTGCTCTTTTCTCATACCCCCAACTCTTAGGGTTCAAGTTTTTTCAAAGCAAACCCACTTCTAAAACCAACTTAAAACGTGTACTTGACTCATTGTATAATTAAAACAAGAGGTAAGAGAAAAGCTTCCGGAATGACCAGATACAGTGAAGATGCCAACAGGTCAAAGTTCAAAATGCAGACGAGAGAAAGATCGACAAAGGACAAAGCCAATATGACAAAGTTTAAAAGAGAAACAAAGCTGTCCCTTTATAACGAAAAATTCCTTGCTCCGTGTAAAGTTTTCATTTTTATTCTCTATTTTAAGTTCGAAGATGTCCCATAGAAAGTCATATACTACATATGTATGTCATGAATTCCATTATTCTGTAGGCTTGCTGATAAACAATAAATTCAATAATGCCTGCTCACTTTCACAGGTCAAATGTCTACTCAGCACTTGAGGTCAGCCGAGAGCCAGGTCTCATTTCTGTCCTGAATGAGCAGGGCTCCTACCTGGCCGGACCCATCGCAGTTCCTCATGTCCTTAGATGGTGAAATGAGAGCCGTGGGCGGCTCCCACACGAGGTGGGTCGAACGCCTACCAATCTCACCTTCCCAAGCTGGGCCACCTTCACTTCGGCGAGTTCCTTCCGGGGAGATGAATGGAGCCAGATCTCGCACCGGAGCAGCTCTCCTTTCCTTCAGCCAGCTCAAGTGCTAGTAGAACTCACTAGAAAAGTCTGCATGCTGATTAGGCCAATTGCAGGAACCTGGCATCAGGTTACTCAATTACGTTGGCATCAAATTGAAAACATGACCTGGCTTTTCCTATCTCTACTCTAGCAATCAAATCCCTCCGCTACCTTTGGTCAAGGCTGAGTATTTCTTAGTTGGCTATCAGTTGAAACCAAACCAAACCAAACCAAAGTAAAGCAAGCACCACTCTTTCCTTTCACCGTGCACGTGGTAGGCTCTCAATTGTCAATCAAGGATGGGGGCGGAGCTTGTGGATCCACCCCTTACTGGTGAACTATTGCTGATTGACAGACTCTGGGAGGAGGAGCTACTGTCTCCAATTGTGTATCCACAGTTGAAACCCTGTCCCCAGGCTTTAGTGGCTATTTCCAATCCCACGGCCACACAGTACCTGGTCAAACCCTGTGCTCGTGGAAAAGGCCACGTGCACAGGGAACGGATGGGACAGGGGGTGGGGGGAAGGCTGAGAGCAATCACCATGTGTTACATACATGTGTGACCCTGTCAAAAGACATATTTTAAAAACCCACTCCCTACGTCTACAGCTCAGCAGTCTTCATTTTTCCTGTTTGTTACACAGATTATCTGCAACGCAAATAAAGATTTTAAAGAAAAAGAGAAACTATTTATTGTGGGAGTGAACGCTCCAGAGACAGTCGTCCTCAGCACTCTGTTCTCCGGTCCAGAGATGGCCGAAATGAGTCTGGAAACTAAGGAAAATAGGCCGGGCTTTATCAGAACATCGCCCTGAGCTACCTGGGAGGTACAGCTCTCCTGGGCGCGAGTCCAGCTGAGCCAAGCAAGCAGTCACGAGCCTGGACTCCCAGCACTCAGAGGCTTGAGCCAGGAGGATCATGAATTTGAGGGCAGCCCCAGGCTTTGTAGGAGTTTGGGTCACCTTGTGATATGTGATCAGAAGTGTCTCAAAAAACAAGATGAGGGTGTAGTACTTGCCTAGCAAGTTCTGGGTCCAAATCCTGTCTCAAAAAAAAAAAAAAAAAAAAAAAAAGGCAGGAGAAATGGATGGCTCAACGATTAAGAGCACTGACTGTTCTTCCAGAGGGCCTGAGTTCAATTCCCAGCAACCACGTGGTGGCTCACAACCACCTGTAATGGGATCTGATGCCCTCTTTGGGTGTGTCTAAAGACAGCTACAATGTACTTATTCATATACATAAAATAAGTAAATAATTTATTTTTAAAAAGAAAGAAGAAAGGGTACACACTTCTACTGAACAATGTTAAGCATTAAGGAACCAAAGTGCTCTTTTCGATGGTTTGCCTGTCTGAGGGGATGTGGGGTTGAACCCAGGAGCACAAGCCGGCTGAGCTCATGCTCTACGGCTAAGTTACACTGGGTAGAAGCTCAGTGTTCTAAAACAAAATATCGCTAATCTAGGAAGTTTACAGCATAGAGATCTCTAACAGATTTTTTGAACAAAAAAAAAATTAATTACTATAAAATGTTTTCAAGGTCCTGTTATGTAGTTCAGGTTATCCTGGAATTCACCCAGGCCTGCCTCAAAATCCTCTGGTTACATAATCATAATGCACACTTGGAAAACTGAGTCACAAGGGGTTGAAGTAATATTCCCATATTTATAAAGTTAGCACGGTAAGAACCCTGGACTTGAACTCAGATGGCCAGTTGTGACACAGAAGCCACTGCAAGTGTTCCAGATTACCCTGCAGCCAGCATGTATGGGCATGGTGGCTAAGGGTACAAAGAGGCCGCTCTGATTCACAGATGAACTCACTTTGCATTATCTTCTATTAAGTAATAAGTGGAGGGCTGGAGAGATGGCTCAGCGGTTAAGAGCACTGACTGCTCTTCCAGAGGACCTGAGTTCAATTCCCAGCAACCACATGGTAGCTCACAACCATCTATAATGGGATCTGATGCCCTCTTCTGGTGTGTCTGAAGACAGCTACAGTGTATTCATCATATAAATAAAATAAATTTTAAAAAAAATTAATAAGTGGACAACTATCTTCGGACCGCCCAGCTACCACGCCATAGCTGGCTTGTTTGTAGGTGCCACGTGGAGCCATGCAGACTGGCGCCCTCATTCATTTACACAAGGCTCTTTACCAGTCTGTGAGATTTTGATACAAAAGTCCACGTATTCCCCAGGAATTGACAAAATGTGCCCAGGAGAAAGGCTAATAGTGAACTTTCAAGAACACGTAAGTTCCAAAGAAACTGGGATGTGGAGAGAGGGTGGACGGGAGGCAGGGCTTGGGGGCAGTACAATGAAGTCAATGGCAGCCAGACAGAAAATCACCCAGAGAATGGAGGGTCTGAGTCACAGTTCACATGACCCAACACCGAAGGGCCACCGAGAGAAGTCCTGGAATCCCTAGCCAGGAGGAAAGCACAGAGGAGACACCTAGGTGCTCAAAAGCATTCACCCATGGGGGAAGAGTGAGGCAGCAGGTTAGGTTTCTTCAAAGGGCCGACGCGTCTTAATGAATCATTTCCCTAGAGCTGCCTCTCTTGACTAAATTACACCGCAATGAAAATGAGCAAGTCTGTGCATAATACTTTCCAACGTCTGCAGTTACTTTAGGGTAATTAGAGTGAGATGGATCAGTGGATAAAGGTGCTTGCCACCAGACAGAAAGAACTGAGTGTGATTGCTAGGACCCATATGGTGTTAAGGTGAAAACTGACTCCTGCAAGTTGTCCTCAGCGCTCTACAAGCACCCATGGCACAAGTGTGTAGGCCTGTGCACACACAACACATATACACTGACACACACACACACATGCACATAGAAGTACATTTTAAAGATCTATACATGTTAACAGTTTCAATTTAGTTCATTGACTATTTTAAAGCCATTTCTACATCAACACAGTTTGATTCTGACAATCTAGTCTAAAATATATCTCTATAAACTTACTTACAAAACTAGCCAAGCTTCAACACCTCAAAAACCTACAGATAGGCAAGTCTGAACTGAAATCTCTCTATTTCTCACGAAGTTTTCAAAGCTGCTTTCCAGTTATCAGATCCATACGCCAACAGAATTCTTCCTTTGTTTCTCGATTTAGTTTTGTGACATCACAGTTCTGTGACAGCAGAGACACTCTCTGGAAACAAACAGACATCATTAAATTCATCCCCATAAGTTCTCTGGGCTATGGATGCTCTAATTTTACCACTTCAAATAGCAAAACCTCTCTCTCCTGTTGACTCTGAGGACTTTAATCTTCTTACTTGCTTTGTCCCCAGCATCTGTGACAAGCTGCCTTTGTCAAAAGCTCAGAATGCCTGCATGCTCAAATACACGTGTGTGCTAGATTTCTGTGCCTGTGGGCCACCTGTTCCTTCCTGCAATACTTCTAAGTAAAAACCAAGACCTATTGCTTTTATTCCTGTGTGTTGCTGCTGCTGCTGTTGTTTTGAGACAGGGTTTTGGGTATACCAGGCTGGCCTGGAACTTGCTGTGGAGCCAACATGAGCTCAAACTCCTGATCTTCCAGAAGCTTCGACTACAGGAGAGCTTGTCATACCCAGGACCTTCCTCCAACATCTCTATCATGATGTGACTGTAAGAGAGCACTTTGGGGTGCATATCTTTTAAATAAGCAAATGTAGTTCTAACCCTAGTGTTTCAAATGAGAAAATAATTCCAATAAAACCTTTTTGTCCAAGAAAGTATAACTAAAACCAAAACACTGCTATCGGGAAATATTCTGTTTTGTCTTTTGTTGTTGCTGTTTTACATTTGTTTGTTTGTTTGAGACAGGGTTTCAGTGTGCAGTTCTGGCTGTCCTGGCACTTCCTGTGAAGACAAGGCTAACCTCAAGCTTGGCACAATTCTCCTTTCTCTGTCTTCTGCGCCAAAATTACAGCTGTGGGATACCACAGTTCCGTCACAGTTTCTCGTTCCACATTTATTTGTGGGTGTGTTCTCGAGTGTATGCATAAATGCATGCGTGCATATGTGTGTGTGAATGTGCATGTATCATATCATGAACATGGAGTCTGGATGTGTGTGGAGGTCAGGGAACTACTTTCAAGGGGTTGGTTCTCTCTATCCATTACAGGGGTCCCAAGGATCAAACTCAGGTTGTCAGGAATGGTGGCCAGAGCCTGCTGAGCCATTTCCTGCCCTGTTTTGCTTTTATTCTTTTGAGATAAGGTCTCTTGCCTTAGCCCAGGCTGCCCTCAAACTCATGACAGACAGTCGTCCTGACTCAATCTCTCCGAGTGCTAGAAATACAGAAATAAGCCACCACACTCCGTTCACTGTGTCATATGCCATGAGACTCAATAAACATATGCTTAGTCCCTACTGTGGCCAGGCACTAACTGGTTACAAATGTGTTTAGTCCCAATTATGCACCAGGTATTATACCAGTTACCAGGCGCAATGTGAAAAGGCAGGAGCAAGCTCTTAGACCTTTCTATCTTGGAGCAAAAAGGGAAAGGCAAACAGGGAACCTTTATGAAATGCAACAAAAACAAAAGGATGATTCCTCAGATCAGACTGGAAGCAGATTTTAAAATGCCTGTATCACTCAGCCAAGAAATCTTAAGTTTCTGTCTGAGCTGAAAAAGACAAAAGACCTAAAGAGATCTTCTTCTCCAAGAGATAGCTATCTCACCAGTCAGGTCCGACTAGATCCAAGGGCATCTTACTTCCTCTACCATAAACCCAGGCTCCTTAAGAAGGCTAACTAAATCCTGAAAACAAGCCCCTAACCCTCTGGTCCAGCAATATCCATGTTCAACATATTCTTGTTTTCTACTTGATTTACCTATTGAGACAGGCTCAATGTAGCCCTGGCTGGCCTGGAACTTGCTATAGAGAACTGGCCTCAAACTCACAGAGATCTGCCTACCAAGGTCTAAAAGCATGTGTCACCATGCCTGGCCTACTTTAAATTTTGGGGAATGTTGGTCACACAACTCTATATTGTTTGATAACCTATTAGGTGAGCAGAGTTGGAAAGATGACATGGTATACTTCGTTCTCCTTAGCCTGGGGTTATTTTTGTTGTTTTGTTGTGTTTTATTGAGAATGGGTTTCATGTAGCCTAGGCTTTCCCACACTATAGCCAAGGAGGATGGTTCATTGTCGGTCCTCTTGCTACCACCCCCGATTCCTGGGACTGCAGAGTACTAGGGGTGGAATCCAGGGCTTCTCAAATGCTAGACAGACACTCTGCCAACTGAGCTAAGCCCCCAACCCCTCTTCTTAGTTTTCTTACCAGAGTTTCCTCCCTTATGTTGTTGTTGCTTGGTGGTTTTATATGGTTTGGCCTAAAACATGCCTACTCAGTGCCAGTCTCTCCTTTTACACAGCTACCTACTATTCCACTTAAGACTCTGCTCTTGAATGTGAGTTTCTCAGCTTTCCAACACCATTTCCTTCTCCGCAGCCCAGAGGACTATACACTTCAGCAGTTATCTCCCTGGGTTACAAACTCCATGGAATCAAGGGCCGCCCAACGCCTGGTACTTATCACTCAATAAATATTTTAAGATGACGGCTATCAAGAAAGTGGACTTGATGACCTATGTGCTTAGCCACATAATGAAATGAGCCTCACATAACTTTTTAAGGCAGGTTAGTTATTTCCAAGAATATACATCGTTGGCTCCTCTTATAAATGCTGGCTAAGTTTCTAGGCTAGCCTAAAGACCCCATTGGTTCCTCTTATAAATGCTGACTAAGTTCCTAGGCTAGCTTGCAGACCCCACAACCCACAACTCTTTGAAGGAGAGGTTGGCTGTTTGTCTCCCTTCCTTGGTGACCATCAGTAGTAAGCAGGAGAGGGAGAACCACAGGAAGCCTCTTTGCCTGTATCAGTGGTCCCTGCAACACGATCTAAGGCTGAGGTAGGGATGAAAGTCGGCGTTACGGAGGGCTACCCCTGGCTCTCCTGGCTCTCACTGTGCTTCTTCTTTGCTTGCACTCCTAGAAGGAGACAGTGGTTTCCTTTCCATCCAGCTCCTACCATTAAGCTCAGGAAAGCCCAGGGCTTTGCTTCCTGGAGTTTTTTCAGGCATTACAATTTCATGTGAGTAAGTATATTGGTCACACAACTCTACATTGTTTGATAACCTATTAGGTGCTTAGAGTTGGAAAGATGGCCTAGTGCACCATGTTCTTCTTAGCCTGGGGGGTTGTTTTTGTTGTTGTGTTTCATTAAGAATGGGTCTCATGTAGCCCAGGCTTTCCCACACTGTATAGCCAAGGAATCAGCTCAGTGAATAAGAGAATTCACTTCTTTTTTTGTTTTGTTTTTGTTTTTGTGGGTTTTTTGGGGGTTTTGTTGTTGTTGTTGTTTTTGGGTTTTTTTGTTTGTTTGTTTGTTTGTTTTTGGTTTTTCGAAACAGGGTTTCTCTGTGTAGCCCTGGCTGTCCTGGAACTCACTCTGTAGACCAGGCTGGCCTCGAACTCAGAAATCCACCTGCCTCTGCCTCCCAAGTGCTGGGATTAAAGGTGTGTGCCACCACTGCCTGGTGAGAATTCACTTCTTATACAAGCATGAGGACCTGAGTTTGAATTCCTGGGACCTGTGTCAAAAAGTCCGATGTGACCACATCTGTATGCATAACCAACACTGTAGAGGATGGAGACAGAATGCTGGGACTTGCTACCTGTCAGCAGATACCCAGGTTCAATGAGAGACCGTCTCTCAAGGGAATATACAGCAAAGGGTGACACAGCGAGACACCTGTGTGTGACCACCCAGGCATTTGCTCACACTACATGCACACAGACACCAAAAATAAAACAAAAAAGGGAAGAAGAAACTAAGTGTGGGTTTAATCCTAGTTCTCCAGCTGGCTTTTACCAGAAATGAATTCTAGAGTATTTTATCAGTATTTTAAGTCTCGTCTAATTTCTTGAATCCAATCTCATTTTTTTTCCTTTTGATGTGATGTTGAACTCAGGACCCTCATGCCTCAGCCTCCATCCAGAGCAACTGGAGTTACAGGCATCCCACTACATGACACGTGCTTGATCTCAACTGTTGCTGCTGCCGAAGACCTGGTGTCGACCCCAGGGCCTGGCACACGCTCCTCCAAGCTGGGACCAAGCTATACCCTCAAGCCTGATCTCAATTTTACTAGGCTCTGGAGAGAGAAAGGGGTCATTAGCACATTAAAAAAAACCCATCAGCAGGATCAACTAGACTTACTTCTGGGTCTTAAGAGAGGTCATCAAAAAAAAAAAAAAAAAAAAAAAAAAAAAAAGAGAGGTCATCATGGAGAAGCCAGGTGAGACAGAGGAAAGATGGAATGAGCCAGACACAGCAGCAGCCACCTTCAATCTTGGCACTAGGAAGGCAAGTGGATTCCTGGGAGTGTGAGGTCAGCAAGGTCCCAGGCCAGCCAGAGTTACAGTGAGACCCTGTCTCAAAAGGAAGTCTCTGTCTCTGTCTCTCTCTTGTGCTACCTCCTAGGCAGTTAGCCAGACATAGAAGGAGCTGAATGGCTCCTTCCCAGCCACTGGCTGTTGGAAACTTACTTAAGTGGACCATGAAATGCAAACGTTGTGTATTTTATGAGAGAAGTGCATGGCCACAGTAGCTGCTCGTGCTCTGGGCGAGGAGCAGGAGGGTTGTATGGTCCGAATCAGTGGTGGCAATGACAAACGAGGTTTTCCACCATTGGCAGTATGCCTGCTGTTCAGTCAGGGCATTCTTGTAACAGACCAAGAAGTGGAGAGAGGAGGTGCAAACGTGTTTGAGGACGCAGGGCAGATGCTGATCTGAGCTGGTTATTGCAAGAAGAATTCTTTTTTTGTTTGTTTGTTTTTGTCTTTTTTGTTGTTGTTGTTTTTGGTTTTTTTTTCCAGACAGGGTTTCTCTGAGTAGCCCTGGCTGTCCTGGAACTCACTCGGTAGACCAGGCTGGCCTCAAACTCAGAAATCCACCTGCCTCTGCCTCCCAAATGCTGGGATTAAAGGCGTGCGCCACCACTGCCCAGCAACTTACCTTTTAAGATGTATTTATTTATTATATGTAAGTACATTGTAGCTGTCTTCGGTCAGTTTTTTTTTTCTTCTCTCTCTGGCCCTGCTCACTCCAGCCCCACTCACTGTAGCTGTCTTCAGACACCCCAGAAGAGGGCATCAGATCTCATCACGGATGGTTGTGAGCCATCACGTGGTTGCTAAGATTTGAACTCACAACCTTTGGAAGAGCAGTTGGCACTCTTAACTGCTGAGCCATCTCCCCAGCCCCTAGAACATTCTTTTCTTAATTTTATTTATTTTTTATTATTCTTTGTTTTGTTTTGTTTTTTTGAGACAGGGTCCCTCTACATAGCCCTGGCTGTAGATCAGGCTGACCTCAAATTCAGAGAGATTATCATGCCTGGCTAAAACATTCTTCAATACTATACTTACCTGTCCTGTCCCTCCTTAACTCAAAACTCCTATTTCCTTAGTAGCTGATCAGGAAGAAAGGAAAACAACTAAATCCACCTACATAGAAGTTAAACTCGATGGGGCTGGGGAGGTGGCTCAGAGGTTAACTGCTCTTCCTGAGGACCCACACGAGCGCTTCCACAGCTCACATGACTATGACCATTTCTATGTATTTGAAAGGTAAATAAACATAACTGCAGTAATTTCAGAGAGATAAGGGGTCCCTAGAAAACTCCACTGCATTAATCAGGCAAGTTCACTCAGACCATAATTTCTCAGGGAGGGTGCACCCCTTTAATCCCAGCACTAGGAAGGCAAAAGCAGGTGAATCTCTGGGAGTTCAAGGCCAGCCTGGTCTACATAGTGAATCCCAGGACAGCCAGGGCTACATAAGAGAGACATTGTCTCAGAAAACAAAACCAAAAAAAAAAAAAAACCAGAAAATAATTCCCCCAAACCTGTCAGTTTTCATTGCCACCTACTTGTAGAAAATTTTGGGTTTGGGGTGATTTCTTTATTTGTAATGGTTTCACTAGGTAGCCCTGGCTGGCCTTCAACCCACAGAGATCCAGTGCTGGAATTACAGGCATGTACCACCATGCCCAGTTTACAGACAACCTTCCTCAAGGAGTGGTTCTGAAGCTGCAGGGAGCAGAGGAAGGGGTACGTGAGGAAGAGCCAATAACAGATCAAAGTTACCTGTTGATCAAGCTCTAGGTAAATCAGCAAGAACACACTGAGGTTCCATAGTGAGGTCGGCAGCTGATTTCTAAGGGAGGCCATGGTAAGGCCTGAGAACGGATAGATTATGTGCTTTCTAGTTTATAGGTTGGAGGCAGGACTGGGCTGGCGCTCATCTACTTTACATCAGTTGCTTCCATTATTTCTCCTTGGAAGTCTTTTTTTTTTTTTTTTAAGATTTATTTATTTATTATATGTAAGTACACTGTAGCTATCTTCAGACACTTTTTCTTCTTGCTCAGGCCCTGCTCGCTGTAGTTGTCTTCAGACATCCCAGAAGAGGGCATCAGATCTCATTACAGACGGTTGTGAGCCACCATGTGGTTGCTGGGATTTGAACTCATGACCTTCGGAAGAGCAGTCGGCACTCTTAACCGCTAAGCCATCTCTCCAGCCCCTCCTTGGAAATCTTTAACTTTCTTCTTTTCTATAAAGTTCCTGAAGTCTGACAGCATATGTTCAAACAGTAACAGATTTCCTTCCATGACCAAACTATTCAGTCTCCTGAGCCTTCTCTTAGGACCACCCACACCCGTTACAAATTGCATCTTTAGCCAAGAACCTTGCCAAGCCAGTTTAGTTAAAACCCTCTCCCAGGTATGTGATGAAGTAGGCCTGTATCCTTCATCTCCATGTCCCACAGCCAGGCCTGTCTTCAGCAGGAATCATTTTGAGATGATTTTCCCAGAATCCCCCTCTCTAGGGATACCTCCTTTGAGCACCTCTCTATCCACTGCCCCACCCCTGCACCTATGCATTCCTGCTCCTCCACGCCATAGTCAGGGTTCAGTCCCATCTCCTCCCCCAGTGCCAACCCCATTGTCATGGCCCATATACTGCTACAGTGGCCTTAAACCAAGTTCTTCACCATCCAAGTTTCATTAGATACCTTTTTCTTTAGTAGCAATTAGATCCATGGAAAAACGAACTCGAGTTCAGAGAAATGTCATCTCTTCTAGTAACTTTGGAAAGAAAGACCTTCTGCTGGATTTGAACACACACAGAAATCCCCCATGCAGAAAGCATGGCGACATTCATTCAGTTCCAGGTGACTCTTAATCTCAGCTCCAGCAAAATGTTTTTCACTCGAGGTGCCAGTGCATGCCTGTAATCCCAGTACTTGGGAAGCAGAGGCAGGAGGATTGATGCAAGCTCAAGGCTAGCCTGATCTACACAGTGGGTTCTTGGTCAGCCAGGGGTGTACACACAAACACACACACACACACACACACACACACACACACAGAGAGAGAGATAAACAGACAGACAGACAGATAGACAGACTCTACCTCAAAAAGCAAACATATTATCTAGCATTCACATATATCATAACTGCAAAAGAAACTACACAGACTAAAAGGGGGGAAAGACCTTTTTACTGGGAAGTAAACACATGAGATTTTGTTTGAGTGATTTGTTTAACATCCAACATAAATTACTTGTAGCTAATGATAAGTGAAACTTTTCTTTTTCTTTTTTTTCCCAGACAGGGTTTCTCTGTGTAGCCCTGGCTGTCCTGGAACTCACTCTGTAGACCAGGCTGGCCTCGAACTCAGAAATCCACCTGTCTCTGCCTCCCAAGTGCTGGGATTAAAGGTGTGTGCCACCACTGCCCGGCTATAAGTGAAACTTTTCAAACATAAAATATACAAAAAAAACTAAAGTCCCAGCAGGACCCCCAAGACCATACCTCCTGTGGTTTTTCTCAAGAAAGCTAAATAAATAAATACATAAATAAATAAAATCACAATAAAATTCCCAAGAATGACCAGGTAAAAGGTAAAGCATTCTGAAAGATTTAAATGCCACTTAATCGTATTTTTATGCAAGTTTGCTAGTACCAGTCAAGAATCTAGAATTTTTCCTATAATGAATAAGACAACTCAATGATGACCAAAAACAAATAAAACAGCAAAAATAGGGGTGGAGGGTCTAAACAGATATTTCTCCAAAACAGACACACACGGGGCCAATAAGCATCCAAAAGGCTTTTTAATCTCTGGTCTGAAATGCAAATGAAAACCAGGAAAAGATATCAAGTCACACCCACTAGGATAGCTTAAAAAAAAAAAAAAAAAACAGTCAAAAAACGACAAGCCTTGGGGGTTGGCGGTTTAAGGCGAAAATGTTTGGTGGAGTGCAAAATGTAGCAACAACTTTGATTAAAGTTTGAAAGTTTCTCAAAAATGTTAAGTACCAAGCAATTCCACACCTAAGATTTGGGGCATTTAAAACACACATCCACAGATAGTCCAGCAGCATCATATCTGATGGCTAAAAGGTGAAAAGCAAAGAATGCAGTTTCTTTAACTGGTGAATAGGCGTGGTAGTGACACACCATATTATCAGTCATTCAGCTCTAAGAAAATACAGAAGCAACACACACTAATTACAACCTGAATGAGCTTTGAAAACATTAGGCTGCGTGAAGGAAGTCAGACAGAAAGCCACAGACACATTGTTTGGGTGTGGTACAAGCCTGTGTGAGATCACCACTTGGAAGTTGAGGCAAGAGGACAATGAATTCAGATCAGCCTGAACTATTCAGCAAGACTGCTCCCCTAAGGGAAGAGTCAAAATCTTGTCTTTAAACGGAGGAGGTGGGGAACCACAAACACTGTATGATTTCATTAGTGTTTCCAAAGAGCAAATGCATAGGAACAGAAAAATTAGTGGTTTCTAGTGGGTTGGGCCAGTGGGGAAATAAATAGTAAGCAACTAAACGTATAGGGTTCCTTTGGAGAGTATCAAAAAAAAAAAAAAAAATTACCTGGCTAGTGGTGACAGTTACACCATTAGATGAATATAGGAAAAGCCACCTTTTGAGGGGGTATAAGTAGCACGTATTCTACATGACGCATCGGTCAATCAAACGTCCATTTACAAAAAAAAGAAAAAAAAATGACATCAGGGCACTATGCCTACGAATGTAATGTATAAGTAGCACACAAACATGCCAGCTCTCGCCATAAATGGATACCGAGGCTACTTAAATTTGAGACATACTGTGCATCCGTAAAGCCAAGAACTGGGTGGTGAAGCAGGCTCCAGAGGTGAGCGCAACCCGCCTCGCAGCATCTGCATCCGAGCTCACCTTTCTCCATCCCTCGGCGCGCCCCTGGTCACCGCCACCGGAGCGGGGAGCGGAGCCCGAGGCCAGCGGCGGGCAGGGCTGAGCAGAGTCGGGCGGTCTCCGGTCCCGCTGGCCGAGGCTCCAGCGTCCGGCCGCACCGCCGCCCTCCCACTCCCAGGCGCGCCGCAGCCCCCGCTCCCTCCGCGGCCGCCTGCGCTGAGCCCGAGAGGGGCGACGCCCCCGTAGTCCGTGAACCCGGCCCAGCCCGCGGGCCCGCCGCGCCTCCTCGCCGCCGCGACAGTCGATCGACGCCCGCAGCCACTCGCGCCCCGCCCCGCCCCGCGCACGCGCGCAGCCGGCGGGGCCCGTGGAGCGCCGCTGATGTGGCCGCCCGGAGGCTACCCGGATCCGCGGCCGCGCCCCGGCAGCCGCCCGCTCGCCTGCCCGCTTGCCTGCTTGCCGGCTCGCCCGCCTGCCAACTCCCACTCCGGCTGGCTGGTTAGCTTAGGCTGCCCTGGGCATCCTCCCAGCCGCATCCCAGCCCGCGCATCCTCCGCTCACCGCTCCGTCAGCCCCGGGCCTCGGCGGGGGTCGAGCTCGCTCGCCTTCCTTGCGGACCAGAATGAAACCGAGGACGTAGGAGTCGTTAGTTGCGCGCTTCTGGGAAGCCAAAGGACGGGGAGGAGACGTGCGGGCAGCGCGTCACGCCCTCCGATCGCCTGGCAGGGTCAGAGCCAAGTGCACAGCGCTGCCCAGCCGAGCTTTGCAGTTTGCCCACGCTCGAGTTTTGGAGCCAAGGTAGACTTGAGCCAGAATTTGCCTAGGAAAACCGGGGGCTGCTTCAATGACTGTTTGTTAAGTACCTATTAAGTGCGGTTCAGCTAGTGGGACTCCACCATCCCACCTCGCAAAGGTGTGAGTCCCAGGGCACTGACTCCTGGGGAAAGCTGCTCATTTTGATCCTGAGGCTATTCTATTGCCTCAGATCAAAGTTTTCACTATATTGAGATAGCGGTTATTTAGCACCTTTTCAGGTGAGGACAGGGACACACACACACACACACACACACACACACACACACACACATCCATCTGGCTGGGTATGGTAGCACCTGTCTTTAATCTCAGAGCCAGGTGGTTCTCAGTGAATTCAAATCCAGCCTCCTCTACTTAGCAAGTTCCAGGAAAGCCAGGGTTACATCGTGAGACCTTGTCTCAAAACAAAACAACAACCAACAAACCGTCATTTTCCTGTGCGGTTTTCTTAAACCCTAGAAGACAAAGTC
>CM052707.1:95468660-95518211 GCA_028551405.1 Uromys caudimaculatus
AAGAAATCTTTTAATGTTACAATGTTTTAAACACACAAGGGCGGGAAATGGTAGGGGCGGGGAGAATCCATAATGCGACCAGACATCAATTATGACATAGTTGCACCTGAGCTAAAGGCCGGACGTTTAATCCCTACCTGGGGGCAGTAACAATGGGGAGGAAACAAGGAGAGGCCTGCTAGAGCCGGAACACCTTGAAGTGCTAATCAAGCCCAGCCTAAAAGTCAGGGCCTAGAGGAGGCACCTGCTGAGCAATCCGAGACATTGTGGCTAGCAAGATTAAGTCAAAACTGAGATCTTTCATCTAGCAGACTTAGTCAAACCTGGGATCTTTGTCCAGCAGATATGCAAAGGCACCATATTCCCAGAATCCACTTGGCCCACTACCCACCCTTACCTGCGGCTACATCACTCTCTCTATATAACCGAAGACCCCTCTGATCTTTCTCTTTTTTCCCTCTCTTCCCTTTCTCTTCTCACCGCTACTTCCCCCCCCCCCCCAATAAACCCCCCACGTGGAACTGTTTGGCCTGGTGTGGTTTCTGGAGCCGCGAGACCATCCGCACTGATTAAAACACCACACACATCCGACCATTTCATCATTTTTACAAGAGTCATGGTGTCTGTTCACAGCAGTAAAACCCTAACTAAGACAAGGCCATACTCTGACCTCCCTGTTCACACTTGTGCAGACACACAAAGAACCAGTGTGGACTATTTGAGAGCGATCCCACAAACCATACAAAATACCCACAAAGCAAAACCATAGGGAACACTATCATTCGAATGTCACACAGCCCATGCAGCAAATGACCAGACACACTACTTCTTCCCCCATCATAGTGGTGACTAGTCCTAAGGACTTTACAATATTTACGTGAATATTTGAATGAAAAAAAAAAAAAAAAGAAAACAAAAAAAGCAAGGAATCCTTCCTAGGCATGGTGAAGGAGAAGGTTTATTGTAGATAAAGGGGAGAGCATAATTAGAGACAAGGACATCTGGGAGAGTCCTGAGTGGACATGGCCAGACTGAGCAAAGCCATGTGAGGAGAAGAGCCACTGACCAAGATGGGAGGCCTGGGCCAAGAGAGTAAAGGGTACACCAGAAGGGCCAGGTAACAAAAATGGCTGGATTATATGGGGAAGGGTAGATGGGGGATGGGCTGGAAAAATTTAGGGTGGAGGGCAGGATTTGCCAGCCATTCCCTGTAACAGGTAGGGGCTGAGGGATGCTGGGAGAACCTGATGGCCAGTGTCCGCTTTGATACATTCCTGGTCACTTGTTAGCCGGTTGTCCAGGGTTTGAGACCTAACACCCCAGCCTTTTTTGTTGACAATAAATGTTACGAGGAGATGCAATCTTTTCTACCTCTAATTCCTGCTGACATCGGGGAATTGTTGGTAGGGACAGAAGAAAGCTGGAATGTTGTCCAAGGCCAGGAAGGACGGGGGAGAGAGAGAGGAGTGAAGTCGGCTCTGCTTGCTGTCCAGGCTCTCAGAACCATCTGGGGCTAGGGAAGTGCAGGCCTCTTTGTAGCAGTCTGAGATGCTGGACCACCCTGGGTTAGCTAGCTGCTTTGGAGCTGTGATGTAGATTCCAAAGGAACACCTGAAGCTGGTGAGTTGCAGGACAAATCTGCAGCTGATTTGAAATCTTCTCTGACATGGTAGGCTGGGGTCAGAGGGTAAAGTTAAGGAGTTTAGGGGAAACTTTTTATCTTGGGTGTAAATTTGAAACTTTTAGGCCTATGATCCTGGTAGCTGAGGAAGATGAATTCCAAGACCAGAGAAAGGGGGAGAGAACCCTTCCCTTCTGTAAGAATAGGCAGTAGGTGGGGAAACGTAGGCTGTTGGCTGACGGGGTACTTGTCTGGAGTCTGTGTGACCTGTGAGAGGTGGATTCAAGTTGATTCTTTGAAGCTTAAAAGAATTTTCTTTAAGTTTTCAAAAAAGAGATAAACGTTCAAATATGTTAGCATTACCACTATTTGTAACCTGTGCCAAAATCCACATTGTAGAAAAGGCAGTAGACTCACGTCTTTGAGTCATAGTAAAAGTTTGGGGACCCAAAATGATTTTGAGTTAAAAGCGTTAATAGTCTTTACAGAAGGCTGATTTATAGCACAGTGAGAAGCAATTTAAGTCTATACTTAGAAAATAAAAAGGAAAATTTAAATCTTGAGTTTGTGACTATGATATTAGCAGTCTTTACTAGTGCTGGATTAATAGGTTATTAGAACTCCATTGACTAATGGTAAAATTCTGAACTTTTGAAGTCTTTTTTTTATTTTAAAAATTTATTTATTTGTTTATTTTATATGAGTACACTGCAGCTATCTTCAGACACACACTAGAAGAATGCATCGGATCCCATTACAGATGGTTGTGAACCACCATGTGGTTACTGGGAATTGAACTCAGGACCTCTGGAAGAGCAGTCAGTGCTCTTAACTGCTGAACCATCTCTCCAGCCCTGAAGTCTTTTATTTTCGAGACAGGGTTTCTCTGTGTAGCCCTGGCTGTCCTGGAACTCACTCTGTAGATTAGACTGGCCTCGAACTCAGAAATCTGCCTGCCTCTGCCTCCCGAGTGCCGGGATTAAAGGCGTGGGCCACCACTGCCCGGTCGCCCTGAAGTCTTTTTTTTTTTTTTGGCTGGAGAGACAGTCATGGGTGCTGACCTGAAGTCTTAATATAACAGTAGCACAGAGAGAAAGAAATCTGAGATTTTTTTTTTTTTTTTTTTTTTTTTACATTTCTTAAATCACTTTCCTATACCTTTATAACACATAAACTTTAAGTTCTCCCCCTCTCTCATCCAGCCATTCACCATGAGACACAGGTGGTTGGTTATTAAGAACAGTCATTGCAAAGAAAGTTTCTTTAAATAAAAGAATAGTAAAACGTTCCTTTGAAATCTGCTTTGTGAGTTTATTTCTTGTCAGAGTCTGGTAGCAAGGTAAACTGTCTTTCTCAGCTGAAGACCTAATAGTAGCCCTAAGAAAGGGAGGCCTGAGGCCTGACTTTTTACATCTGAAGAGAAGGCAGCTGTAGCCTTGAGGGAGGAGCTGGCACTTGCAGGTGTTATTAAGCTGACAGAGCTGCAGTTAGTCAGCCAACATCATCAGAGATCTGAGAAGGATAGATTATAGCAGGAGGTATAATCCAAATGGCTTATATGTCAATTAAAATGACAGAGCCTTCCCCATTGCCAAGACAGCTGTCTTAGGCCCATGTGGTCTCGGTGGCTTTGTTGGAGGCAGAGGCAGTAGCTGACATGTAGCATCTAATCTTCAGCTGCCACACAGCAGCAGGCCTTCCACTATCAGACCCAGGTCTGAGAGAATTTTATGTAATGGAGAAACTTGGGGGACGGACCTTTCACCAGACAAAATAGGACAATCCACCCAAAAGTGTCCAGTTTGAGCAGTGCCCTCGCAGCTGGAAAGCACACGGCAGATTCGCCCAATGGTTAGTGTTGCCATCATTTAGGTGGAGTTGTTATGCTCTATCTTCTTTGGAGACCACAGGGTCCCCACTTGGGAGGGGCATGTCTCTACAATAGGACGCTTTTTATTAAACATGTTTAATGCTGTATTCAGCAGATCTCTGAAGAGTTTGAAGACCATCTATCGTTATGAATGTTTAGGCTTAACCTTGAAAACACATACAGGAAGATAAGTAAGGGCTTGTCACTAAATGAATTACATAACAGTTTATAAGTCAGCTGCTTTTATAAGATTAGGAATTTACAGATTTATCCCTGTTAAGTTTGAGCCTTAAAACATCGAGTTGAAGATTTAAGCCATACAGTCTGTAAGAGAATGGAACTGCACCTGATCTGATACTGTACTATTACAGAACACCACAGTGTTTTGTGTGACTTATTTTATCCAGATAGCTAAAGCTTAACAAACTGAGCAAAAACAAAGGAGCTAGACAAATAAATATTACTGTGACCCTGAGTAGACCTTAGGAATTTATAAATCTTACTTATCAAACAGATCTATTTATCAAACATATTTTATTACTTATCTAAATCTTTTAGAAGCCTGGTGAACAGTTAGCAAAGACATAAGTAATTAGGTGTAAATCTCTAAATCAGCTTTTGTTAATCTGAATAGACATTTATAGCCTTACAATCTCGTCATTATACAAAAATCCATACCAATCCAAAATATTTTAGAGATCTGCTGTTGTTTCCTTCCTCTAAAAGAAGACAAAGTATCCTTGTGATAAGAATTTCCATCTGGGGCGTCCCCAAGCAGAATGGGAAACTTGTCAGGAAAATGTTCCAAATCATGGAGGAGAGGAAAGGCTCCCTTGTCCTTGTGATTAGAGCCCAGGGAGGGTGAAAGGAGCTTCCTGGCACACCGCTGTGGCTTTTGCAGTGACAGTAAACAAAGCAGGCAATTCAGGGTGACATTTATCGGGTAGAGAAGGGGAGAGAGCAGGAGAAAGGGGAGATGGCCCAGTAGGTGCAGCAGGCTGCGGGAGCCAGAGAAACATGCACAGCGTGTAGAGGTGCCCATGTAATGGGCACAGCGGGCCAGACCCCAGAAAGCTGAGGGACAGATGGTTAGGAAGACAGTCAGGGAAAGCAGCAACTGAAGCCCTGGACTCTAGGATTCAGAATCAAATGTTGGCAGCAGAAACAAATGATCCATACATACCTTAGGAGAGTCAGATCAGCAGCTCGGTTCTGATCAACCCTTGGTGGTGGTGGTGGTGAGGGTGGAGTGGGAGACGGACTGATGTATTAAAAAAGAAACAAAAAAAAAAAAGGAAAGGTCATGACTGTTCTTAAGTACTACGGGGGGGAGGAAGTTTATTATAAATAAAAGGGAGAGCATAATCAGAGGCAGGGACTCTGGGAGAGTATACACAGCCAGACTGAACCCGGCCATGTGAGGGGATGGGAGAGGAGCTGATGATCAAAAGGAGATAGCCTGGGCTAAGAGACTGGCCAGGAGGGTAAAGGGTAGACCAATAGGGCCAGGTAACCAAAATGGCTGTATTATATAGGGAAAGGCAACTGGGGTAAGGGCAGCCCAGCCCTTGGCCTGGAGAGGTTCAGGGTAGGGGCAGGGTATGCCTGCCATATGCCACACCCTGTAACATGTAGGGTCTGAGGGATCCTGGGAGGACCTGGTGGCCAGCATCAGCTTTGATATGTTAATGACCACCTGTAAGCCATTTGTTTCTGTTTTGAGACCTAACAGTATTCACAAAGCAAGTAGCTATTACAAGACTCCTGTGGGCCAAGCACATGTCATCATTCATCCATCTACAAATATTTATTAAGTATTTAACCAAATGTGATTTTCCATCCTCTGCTCTGGGACTACAGCTCTGGTTTCATTCATGGAAGGACAGATGAGTGACTGTCTCACAGGGTTTCTGCTCAACTGAAAAAAGACAAACAAAAAATATTTATCTGGTCAGGCAGTGCTGGCACACGCCGTTAATCCCAGTGCTTGGGAGGCAGAGGCAGGTGGATTTCTGAGTTTGAGGCCAGTCTGGTCTACAGAGTGAGTTCCAGAACAGCCAGGGCTACACAGAGAAACCCTGTCTTGAAAAAAAACAAAACAAAACAAAAATATTTATGTGTGGAATGGCCACCAAAGCGCTTGTCACCAAGCATGTCAACCTGAGTTCAGTCCTCAGGAGACTCTGAAGAGAGAACCAATTCCTGCAAGTTGTCCTCTGACCTCCACACATGTGCTGTGGCATGTCCACCCACATGCATGCACAATATATGTAATAAAAAATTATATCTAGCTGTATATTGATAATTACTACCAAAGCAGAGTTCAAAGTTTTGGACCAGATGTGTTGGTGAACATCTTTAATTCCAGCACTCAGAAGTCAGAGGCAAGCAGATCTCTGTGAGTTCAAGACCAGCCTAGTCTACAAAGTGAGTTCCAGGAGTACACAGTAAGATTTTTTCTCTACCTACCCCCGAAGAAGAAGAGTTTTGGAGATAGGATGGGGAGGCCATAGGCTTTGTTTCATTTGGAGTAAACGTCCTCCTTAGTCATAATATAATCAAAGAGAATTTTGTAGCTTAAGCAGAAAGAAATAGGAAGGCAGTTAAGAGATGTGGGGAAAGAAAAGTGTCTTGAGACAGAAACTGTCTGTTGTATTCAGGAGTTGTCAATAGGCTTGGGAAAGCGACTGTAGACTGAGTGCCAGCATGCAGATGGCCTGGGTTGGAGGTGGGGTCCTGTGTCTGGAATGAATCAACAGGAGGCAGGAGATAACAGAGAATCGAGTGCCACCCAAAGGATCTAAGAAGAGGTGGTCACCTGCTGTGACTTTGATTTCAGTGGGATTGTTGTAGCCAAGGCAGACCACCCCAGGACAGTCCCTTATACATCCAGGTGAGAACAATGGTAGTCAAATGGGAAACAGTGAGAAGGTGCTGGGGCTGTGGACAAGTCTTTTTGGAAGTGTGCCTTTGAGGTTCAGTGGCTGGAAAAATGGAATTCCTATTGGTACAGTGGAGAAAGATATGGGAATTCAGGAGAGCTGAGGAGACACCCATGTCCAGTAGTAGTAGAATCAAAGTCCTACTGCAATACAGTGGAGTATTAATTAGTACCGTACAGTATTATAGTAGAGTTGCTGTTTTTAGTCATTCTCTGTGAATGAAAAGTTGAGGCTTTACCCTCAGGCTTCACATCTGTGAAACAGATAATAACCTCCCGAGTTTAGAACCGGCATGTACAGCACCAACAGACACTTGCTCGTGTGTGTGTGAGGTCCTGGGCTTCTTCCTCAGCACCCAAAGGACCACACTGAAGAACACTCTGGAGTTTACCACTGCCTTGACATCAGAGAGGACAACTTAACACACAATACAACACCTGCCACTATGAGGCCGGGGAAACTTAAGGGGCCATGATTTATAGAGCAGAAGCATTTTCCGAAGTTTGAAGGTGGGGAGAATCAGTTAAAGACATCTAAGCGGACATAATATTAGACTGAAATGAGAAAGATCAACAGTCACAGAAAGAGGCCGGGCAGTGGTGGCACACGCCTTTAGTCCCAGCACTCAGGAGGCAGAGGCAGGTGGATTTCTGAGTTCGAGGCCAGCCTGGTCTACAGAGTGAGTTCCAGGACAGCCAGGGCTACACAGAGAAACCCTGTCTCGAAAAACAAAACAAACAAACAAAAATAGTCTCAGAAAGATACTTTTTTGGAAAGGGGGCAAGGAAGGAAAGGGGCTAGAGAGATAGCCCAGAGGGCAAAAGTACTTGCTATGCAAGCTTGCTGGCCTGAGTTCAAATCCCTTTGAATCCACACAAAGCTGGGTGTGGTAGCATGTGTTTGTAACCCCAACACTCCTCCTTCAAGAAGGGAGATAAGAAAAAAGAACTCCCAGAAACTGGCAGACCAGCTGGTCCTGCGTCCACAAGTGGCGAACAAGAAATCTTGTTTCAAATAAGATAGAAAGTGAGACCCAACAACAAGGTTGTCTTTTGAGCTCTACCACGTGTTATGAGCCATGCTTGCATTTTGCATTCACACACAGACACAAATGCATGCACGCACGCTAAGGGAAAACCAAAACAAAACCTACTTCACAAGGGCTAGGGCATTCAAGGGACTGGGGGCGTTACTGTTTGACAGCAGAGTCTCTTGGTGACTGACCCGTAACTGAGGTTTTCTCCCATGAGCACCCAGGCCATGCTCTGCGTACTCCCTGCCCCCAGTGTCTTCAGAAGGTACTCTGCCTGGTGCACTCTGCTTTAGGTTTCTATCAGCCTCGACCACTGAGTTCCCAGGTTTTAAACTTCTTGTTCTTGTTTAACTAGGAAGACTCTGTTCTTCCAGAAGCCTCCCCTGACCTGTACCCACCGGACCATCAAGAGTCTCTCACCATTGAATACTACTTATTACCCCAAGCCACCAAACCATGTCCACCTCTTGACATTTGTCAACAATTATTTCATACTTGCTTGGTGTTGTCAACCCTAAGTGAATATTCAATCATTATCCACTTGAAATGGACGAATGAACACATCTGAAGCTTCTTCTGTTAATGTTGCCTTTACATGCGTTTTGGGTTTCTATTCTGGTTTCACTCCTAGCAGAATAATTTACTAATTAAGGAGAGAGAGAGAGAGAGAGAGAGAGAGAGAGAGAGAGAGAGAGAGAGAAAGAGAGAGAGAAAGAGAGAGAGAGAGAGAGAGAGAGAGAGAAAGAGAGAGAGAAGAAAATAGAGCTCGACAGTGGTGGTGCACATCTTTAATCCCAGCATTCTGGAGACAGAGGCAGATGGATCTCTGAGTTCAAGGCCAGCCTGGTCTACAGAGTGAGTTCCAGGACAGCTAGGGCTACACAGAGAAACCCTGTCTCAAAAAACCAAAAAAAAAAAAAAAAAAAAAAAAAGTTAATAAGATATGTTAACATTACTACAGAAATGAATCTAAACCAGAAGGGTCAAATAAACACAAGTACAAAAAAAAAAAAAAAAAATTACACCTGCAAGGGTATAATTTTCCCCCTTCCCAGGATGCTCTTTGTCAGAAAGCAACCACTTTAACTGTCTCGGCTTAATAAAAGATCTCTCTGTGAAAACAGGTGTTTGGGTGTGGTTGTGCCTAATCCAGGGCCGGGAGAGAACCCCCCGGAGGTGTGTGGGGGTTCTCATGCAGAAGATGCCCTTCAAGTCCAACCTTTGAAAAAAGTGGGGAAACAGTCATGACTCAATTGCAGATTTGCCCCTTAATAATCTTAATGGGAGGGGTCAGGGTGGATCTGAGAGGAGTTAAAGATGAATATGATCAAAATACGTTGTATGCATGCATCATATTCTTTAAAAGTTACCAAGGGTCGGGCAGTGGTGGCACACGCCTTTAATCCCAGCACTCGGGAGGCAGAGGCAGGTGGATTTCTGAGTTCGAGGCCAGCCTGGTCTACAGAGTGAGTTCCAGGACAGCCAGGGTTATACAGAGAAACCCTGTCTCAAAAAAACCGAAAAAAAAAAAAAAAAAAAAGTTAATAAGATATGTTAACATTACTTCAGAAATGATTCTAAACCAGAAGGGTCAAATAAACGCAAGTACTCCCTTTCCCCACCCAGATCCCCTAAAAAAAAAAAAAAAAAAAAAAGTAAGAAAGCTAACATACAAAGGACCCTAACACTTCTCACCAGTCACAAGCCTTAATACTGTCATTGGGGGATACAGGCATTCAGACTGTATACATCGGTGGCAGAATTATTTCCCTCTCTTCAGTGTGTGAACTTTGATGATGCAACCTTGGCTGCCCTGGAACTTACTTGTCATCTACTTCCTTTCTGTTGCTGTCGATAAAGACCACCTGTGAGCAAAAGCACCCTGGGGAAACCCGACACCCTACTCTAGCCTGTGTGGGCACCTGCCCGCTGTACACGTGATGGCTAGCATTACGATGACATGTCTAACTGTTCAAAATCTCTGTGCTTAAGAGAACTATAAAGCGAAGTTGTACTTCCAAGCAGCTAAGGGTTAGTTTTTGCAATCCGCCTGGTCCTATACAACTTTAACAAACCTCTCTGTTTGGGTTTCTGTAAACAAAAACTTGTTTGGCCCAGATGACCTTTTTGAGCATAAACAGAATGTAACTTAGTGTCCTTTGCCTTTAAAAGCCCCTGACTGAGGAGGCTGGGCAGTGTATTCAAGAATCCACAAGTCTTGGGTGTAGACCTGGCACCAGTCTATGAATAAAAGCCTCTTCTCTGTTAAAATTTATTATCACACACAAACGTTTTAAAAAGTAACCTGAGGCCGGGCAGTGGTGGCCCACGCCTTTAATCCCAGCGCTTGGGAGGCAGAGACAGGCGGATTTCTGAGTTTGAGGCCAGCGTGGTCTACAGAGTGAGTTCCAGGACAGCCAGGGCTATACAGAGAAAAACCAAATAAAAAATAAAAAAATTTTTAAAAAAGTAACCTGAGAAGGGAGGATTTATTTCCACCAACACTTTACAGTGCGTCCTGGAGGAAAACTAAGGCAGAAACTCAAGGCAGGAGCTTGGAGCAGCTACAGAAGCCACGGAAGAAGGATGCTTTGTTGCCTTGAGCAGCTACCTTTCTTCATCAGCCCAAATCCACTAGCCTAAGAATGGCACGGCCCACAGTAGGCCGGATGCTCCCTATATCAATTAGCAATTAAAATACCTACAGACGTCCATAGATGGTGCAATTCTTCTGTTGCAGTTCCTGCTTCCCAGGTGACTTTAGGTTTGTGTCACTTGACTGCCAAGAATAGCTATGACGTTACACCAAGTTAGTCTCAAACTTGTGTCAGTCCCCTTGTGTCTGGGATTACAGAAATCGACCTGACCCTCCTGTTTCTATTCACCACACATGGTTTACCTAGTGCTGAGCACGTGCGTGCTAGACCAAGTGAACTACATCCTCACCACGGATCTTTATTCAAGTCAAAACAATTTTGGTTATTTCCATTCCTTTAAATCCTCAGGTAAATTTCTAGGATCTTGTCCTAAAGTAGCAGTGCATCCAATGCTGGGCTGGCTTTTCAGCCTCTCCTCAAAAGCATTTAGAAAATGCATTCCGAATTCAAACACTGTCCCTACATTCTGGTAGAAATGTTTAAGACAATGCAGACATACTATAAAGAATGGAGCATTCCTCTAGGTGAAGACAAGTTCTTGTCTCCTTCTTAAAGGGTTAAATCCAATGGGGCAGGTAGTGGACTTGGCTAGGGACCATCTCCAAAAAGGTTGGTTCATCTTAAGATAACTTGCTTTTCCTTCCCAGAATTCCCACCTCCTAACATTGTCCTCACTAGCTAGGCAGCCCAGAGGTGAAGCTAAGTCAGCCTGCCTTTCTAAGACCTGATTATTTCTTCTTTTCTTTTCCTTCCCAATGCTGACCAAAGCCTAAGTATATTTTTAGACTCCATAACTGATACTTTGGGCTCCTTATTCCCTCTCTAAAGCTTCCCTCCCGGGCATGTGGCTGTAGGCCACTGTGTAACTGGCCTCGGTTCAGCCTTATCTCAGCCCACACGGGGTTTCTTCCTCCTCTGTTCTCCTCCTCCCTTCCAGGCTTGGAAATTTGCCTGGAGTTACAGGAGAATACATTGTCCCCAAGATTCTGTTTGTATCCATTCTTTTTTTTTTTTTTTTTTTTCAGTTTTATTTTCGAGACAGGGTTTCTCTGTGTAGCCCTGGCTGTCCTGGAACTCACTCTGTAGACCAGGCTGGCCTCGAACTCAGAAATCCACCTGCCTCTGCCTCCCAAGTGCTGGGACTAAAGGCGTGTGCCACCACTGCCCAGCTTGTATCTATTCTTAAATTACTGTACTAACAAAGCTAAGAGCCCCAAGAAAGGTGCCTGGTTCCTCAGATACTCTATAACAGCTCTGCTGGGATCCCCAAGACTTCCAGTAACATTCTCTCCTGTCCTTTAATCCATCCATTGTCAGAAAAAACAAACCTGTTCCTATGACTCCAGACTGCATTAAAAAAAAAAAAAAAAAAAAAAAAAAAAAAACCAACCCAGAAATGAGCTTAAGCTGGAATACATGCAAGAGTCAAACTCCAGGAGAAGACTGGACAAACACTTGGGCCATGTTAGCAGACTGAGCACAGCCTGTACTGTTCCCCTTCCTCATCCTACAGGTACAATCTACTTTGATCTAGTTCCCGTTAAGAATGTTTTGCAAGTTTGTACATTCTGATTTCAAATGGTTCTTGGCCCTTCCAGTTATAAGCCCTATCCTAAAAATACGTTCACATGGTCATAATATCTGCTATTCCCTGTGAAATAGCCCAAACAGAATACTACAAAGTGGGTATGAACTTCAGATTTAGTTAGCCAAAAATGTGGCAGGAATCAGGCCAGAGGCGGCTGCAGAGACCCAATGGACACAGTATATCTTTGTGCCTCCTTCCTTTCTGAAACTGCAGATTGCAGAGCAACACGCCAAGCCTTCCCTAGTCTTCCTCTCTTGTTTTGTTGTTGTTTTGCTATAACTTCTTGTTTATAGATAAAGTGTAAAAGCAGTGCTTGTATATCTATTATACTGATTCCAAAAATGAGTATATTTTGACTCTCCTCCTCCTCCTCCTCCTCCTCCTCCTCCTCCTCCTCCTCCTCCTCCTTGCAGGTGTAATTTTTAAGAGAAAAAAGTGGGAGGTCTGTGTTAGGATGGGCTAGGATGAGGTGGTCTATTTCCACTGGGCGTGTTAGTTAGGTGAACCAAAGGAGCCTTTTGATTGCTGGCCTTCACCGCTTTGATAGCCAGACCCTAGTAGCCTCAGGAGGAGGAAGTGGCCAAATAAGAGAATAGACCTTGGAGCCAGCTGTAGAAATGTAGCCCAAATGGTTTTTTAGCAAGGCAGAAGGAGCCTGTCCCCCTTCTGTAGGCATAAATTTTTTGCAGCCTATTTTAGTAAGCGCTCAACCTTTCCTCTAGCCCACCACCCACCAGAGGTAGTGGAAGAGAAAAGTTATTAGGATATGGGGAAAGTGGGCCTGGTTAGCAGTAGTTCTGTGGGGGCAAACTCGATCTTTCTCTGCAGTTCAGTCCTGTAGCCAACACCAAATACACCCCAGCAGCTTCAGTCCAGTCCTCTCTGCAGGCAGACACCAGGCAGCTGTAGCTTAATCCTGAAGAGACTGCATGAGTTGCCGGCCGGCCTGAGGCAAGGCAAGAAGCTGCAGACACTTCACGAGAAGTTCTTGGATGAGTTTCTCTCAGTGCTGATGTTACCACAAGCTAAACTCAACAATGCTGTGTAAGGCGAACCAATAGGTAGGTAGGTAGGTAGGTAGGTAGGTAGGTAGGTAGGTAGGTAGGTAGGTAGGTGTGTGTGTTGTTCATGAAGAATAGTGAGGCCGGGCAAATCAAACCAAAGCTTCTGCTCCCACTGTCTGTGGGTCGTATTTAGACTCCGTCATCAAGTGTCCTTTCACGTGTCTGCTATATCCAAACATCCTTTCACCTGTGTCTGCTTTAAGAAAACATTCCTGCCGGGCAGTGGTGGTGCATGCCTTTAATCCCAGCACTCGGGAGGCAGAGGCAGGCAGATTTCTGAGTTCGAGGCCAGCCTGGTCTACAGAGTGAGTTCCAGGACAGCCAGGACTACACAGAGAAACCCTGTCTCGAAAAACCAAAAAAAAAAAGAAAACATTCCTTCACATGTTTGCTCCAGCAAAACTTCCTTTCACCTGTGTCTGCTTCAGGAAAAGAGTCTTTCCTGTGTCTGCTTTAGCAAGACATCCTTTCACCTGTGTGCCCCAGCGAACCATCATTTGACATGACTGACTCTCCAAAGAAGCTGGAAGTTTCCGTCTCACCCTTCCGAC
This sequence comes from Uromys caudimaculatus, assembly GCA_028551405.1. NCBI lineage: Eukaryota > Metazoa > Chordata > Mammalia > Rodentia > Muridae > Uromys > Uromys caudimaculatus. The sequence continues at coordinate 95,481,987 of CM052707.1, forward strand.
TTTCCAGGCAGGTCAGAGGTTAGTGTGAAGAGGAGCGAGCATCCGTGTCTTTTTCCTGGTAGTTCTCAGCAGACAGCCCAGCCTTATTTCCATGACTAACTGCAGCATAGCCAGGCACTGCCATCATGGCCCACTTAGCATCCTATCCTACGTGTACTGACTGCTGTGACGGATTGCAACACATTCTCCCAGCCATTTTGGGGAGACATTCCTGTTCTTGTGCGTGTGTGTGTGTGTGTGTGTGTGTGTGTGTGTGTGTGTGTGTCGTGTATGAGCTCAGATGTGGAGGTCTAAGATGTTCAAACGGTTGGTTACCGGTGTGTAGTGACAAAGAGCTATGGCAAATAATCTCAGGCAAGAATGATAGTGAAGAGTATTTCCAATGCAAAAAATAAACAACCAATATTTGTCCACTTTCAAAAAGAAAGAAGAAATATATATTCCACCCCTTTGATTGTATTTTAATTGGGTTATTTGGGCTGGTCAATAGATTAGCAGGTAAAGGTGTCTACTATCACTTTTTGATCCTTAGGACCAATGAAGTGGGAGAACTGACTCCCTCAAGTTGTCCTGACTTCCTGTCAGATGTCCCTGTGCCATGGCATGTGCCACACCACACACCACACACCACACACACACACACACACACACACACACACACACACACACACACAGGGTTTTTTGAGACACAGATTTACTATGCAGCGTTGGCTGGCTTAGATCTTGCTATGTAGTTCAGGCTGGCCTCCCTGCCTTCCGAATGCTAGGATTAAAGGCACTGCTTGAAGCATCAACTGCACATTTCCTGCCACTCCTGTTCACAGTAGTCAAGAGGTGGAAGGACCTCAAATATTCAGGATCAGAGAAAACACACTGTTAACAAGCCCTGGGAGCAAAGCATGCCTGTAATCTCGCACTCGGGATTAAGTGAGGACAGCATAGGAGTTCACCTGTATAGCCTAGGCTATATAGTGAGACCCTATCCCACCAAAACAAATCCCTGCCCCATCCCCCGAGAAAGTGTGGTACACAATTCAAGAGCATATTATTCAACATTAAAATCAAAAGCTGTCCTTTCCAGTAAACCTTGAAGGCATTATTTTCAGAACTATGCTAGTTACAAAACCAAGTAGTTCATGATTCTAGTTACACGGAAAGAGAAATTGTTGGGGTTGGAGTGGAAGCTGAGAAAACTCATTTCAGAGATGGAAGTTTTGGGTTTTTTTTTTTGTTTTTTTTTTTTGAGACAGGGTTTCTCTGTGTAGCCCTGGCTTTCCTGGAACTCACTCTGTAGACCAGGCTGGCCTCGAACTCAGAAATCCACCTGCCTCTGCCTCCCAAGTGCTGGGATTAAAGGCGTGCGCCACCACTGTCCAGCTCAAGATGGAAGCTTTAAAAACAAAAGCTTTATTATCTGAGCGCTCGGGGAGGCAGCCAGTATGGGATCTGAACCTTGTCCCAGAAGGGAGACTGTACAACATTTTTAAAGGATGGGAACACACTGAGGGGGAGCTGGCGGGAGCTGCAGTGTAGTCCAAGTGTGTTTGACACTGTGGGTTAAACAAGGGAGTACGGGTGGAGACGGCCGTATCCAGGGCACCTGGCTTCAAGGATCTTAATTCATTCTCCTAGATATTAGGTGCAGAGCTCAGAGTGATAAGGGGGTGGAGGGAGGGTGGGTGGTGGACAAAGGAGCAGATCAGCTGTATGTAGTTAACTAGTGCATAACAGGCAATTGGCTGTATATTTTTATAACTTACAAACCTTGGTTTAGATAATAGCAATTCCTAATTCTCCCAGTTAACAGACATGTAACTTGGGATAGGTGTTCGTCCCTAGGCCTGGGAACATGAACTTGTTTGACCCTGCCAGCAAGATGGAGAAGTTATCCTTGAGATGTAAGAACTCAGACAACCATTTCCTCACCACAGAAGCTGTTCAGCTATTGGGAAGTCTCCAGCTCCTCTAGGGCCTGGGACACTGAATTTTGTTTCTCCCTGTGATTAAATGGAATCTGAAAATGAAACGGTAGTGTTTAAAATGTTTCTTTTGCTTGTTCTTGACAGAACCATGAGCATTGGGTCACAGGGACAGGAGGAGAGAAGGAGTCGGGTTTGTCCTTCAATGGTTTGGTTTCAGCTTTTTTTTTTTAAATTAAGGATTTGTTTTGGTGCAGGAGACCAAACTCAGAGCCTCCCCTCACAGCTTTACCATTTAACTACCACCTGGAACAACCTTTTAGGATTTTGACATGGCAAGGTTCCAAAGGCTTGTTGTATATTGTACTGGCTGGTTTTGTGTGTCAACTTGACACAAGCTGGAGTTATCACAGAGAAAGGAGTTTCAGTTGAGAAACTGCCTCCATGAGATCCAGAGGTAAGGCATTTTCTCAATTAGTGATCGAGGGGGGAGGGCCCCTTGTGAGTGGTACTATCTGTGGGCTGGTAGTCTTGGACTCTATAAGAAAGCAGGCTGAGCAAGCCAGGGGAAGCAAGCCAGTAAGAAACATCCCTCCATGGCCTCTGCATCAGCTCCTGCTTCCTGACCTGCTTGAGTTCCAGTCCTGACTTCCTTTAGTGATGAACAGCAGTGTGGAAGTGTAAACTGAATAAATCCTTTCCTCCCCAACTTGCTTCTTGGTCATGACGTTTGTGTAGGAATAGAAACTCTAAGACATATATATAGCAATGTAAACAGCATTCACGATACTTCTGGGTTTTGTGTTTACAATTAAATAGTAAACTAGGCTGGGTCTGGTCATCCAGAGCAGAAAGCCAAGCTATTTAGGAGGCTGAAGGACTTAGGAAGACTTTGGTACCATGCTGACCAGAGTACTTGGTGAAACTTAAGTAACTAAGTATGGAAATGGGTGCCTGTAGTAAGTACATGGAAACTGAAGCTGGAAAATGGTGAATTTGAAGCCAACTTGGGCCAGCCAATATGACAAAAACAAAACAACACAAACAAAACAAGACATTTTTTTAAAGAAGGTGGGTGTGAGCTGGGCAGTGGTGATGCATGCCTTTAATCCCAGCATTTGGGAGGCAGAGACAGACAGATTTCTGAGTTCGAGGCCAGCCTGGTCTACAGAGTGAGTTCCAGGACAGCCAGGGCTACACAGAGAAACCCTGTCTCGAGAAAAAAAAAAGAAAAGAAAAAAAAAAAAAAAACAAAAAAAGAAGCTGGGTGTGGTGGCTCCCACCTATAATTATGGCATCTGGAAGACTAAAGCAGGATTGCCATAAACTCCTGGCCACAGAAACCTTCCCAAACAACAACAAAAACAGAATAACGACAAAGGCCTCACACCACCTTCCTCACGCTTGCGTTTGCTTAGCCTAACAAAGCCCGTTGATTCTTTTCTAACAATAACAAGAGATCTTTTTGCTAGACTCCGGCGTGGGTGGACTAGACGCCTGACACTTGCATCCGCAGCGCTCCGCCCACTCTGTGTGATGCCCCCGCCTCGGCCTCGGCCCCGCCCCCTTCCGGTCCCCGTGGGCCTGAGGCTTCAGCTCCAGGCACGAGCTCCCGCCGTGCACCCCGTAAGTCACCGCCCACATCCGAGTTTCCGCCAATTGCCGCCTTGACCCCGCCCCTTCCCCCGTGCCTTCCTCTATCCGGGCTTTTTTCACTGGTGCTATCTTGGAAGCATGGAGCTCCGCGGCGAGCGCGCGGACGGTCCTGGCTTTTCTTCATCTTCTGTAGACTGCTCGCGGGTCACGGTGTCGAGGGAGCTGCTGACGGCGGGGAGCGAGGGTTCGGGAGGTAAGCGGTGGCGGCGAGCGGGATGAGCTGGCGGGACCGGGACTCTGCGGGACCCGGGGCGCTGCGGGAGGTCGTGGACGCTACCTGGACCGGGGACGCTGGGCGAGGTCGGGGACGCTACCGGAACTTGGGACGCTGCGGAATGTTGGGGACCCTGCAGGAGTGGGGGCGGGGTCCGGGTACACTAGAGGCTCCTGAGACGCTGCGAGGGTTCTGGACGCTGCAGGACCGGGGATGCCGGGGAGCAGGAACCGCTGCGGGGGGTCGGGATGCTGCGGGGATCGGACGCCGAGGAGCCCGAGACGCTGTTTGGGGGGGGGGGTCGGGACGCTAAGCGGGTGGGGATGCGGCTGAGCCTGAGACGCTGCCGCGGTCAGGAATGCTGTGGTCGGTGGGGGTAGGACTAGGCCAGCTCGGGCTTGGGCCGTTCATAATGAACTCTACAAGGACCACCTGGCTTGGACCGGCTTGGAAGGTAAAGAACAGACAAATACCATTCTTAATATTTTTTGGTTTTGGCACAAACTCTGTAGTGTGGCCTTGGTGGAGGGAGACCTGTGTGCGGGATATCCACGCAACATTTCAGCCAGTGTCACATGCCTTTAATACCAGCACTTGGGAGGCAGAGGCAGTGGGATCTCTGAGTTCGAGGCCAGCCTGGGCTACATAGAGAGTTTGAGAACAGCCCCAGGTATAAAGTAGTGAGACCCTGTCTCTCAAAGAGGAAACCATGGGTTTGAATCCCTACTCTGCAGTGGGGCTTTATGAAAGTTCCTTTCTCTAGGCCTCCGTTTTCACATTTTGATTCGAACAAGTGGGACTACCCATAGAATTTTTGTGAATAGAACGCACAAAAGTTAAGTTGCCAAAGCGTGTGTAGTGGGCGTTGTCAGAAATAAATTCAAGCCTCGCCGCATCCCAGATGCCTACGGGAGGTATCCTGATCCTGTTTTACAGAAGAGACTGTAAATAATTCTATAGACACTGGCGGGAAAGTAGCAAAGGTGAATATGGACTCCAAGCTCTGGCTAGCTTTCCTCTGATCCTAACACTAAGCAAACCACTAGGCTTTTGCCTCAACTATATTAAGAGTGACAGGATTTTTGATTTAGAAAGTTAAAAAAAAATCCATATGTGAAAAGAATAACGGGCAAAGGCCTGAGTTTTTCAGTGTCCTGTTGCTTGGGCTGGACAGTGGTTTGTTTGGAGTGGCTCAGCTGTAAAGGTGCAACTTGGGATAAAATTCTCCAAGAGTGGTTTTTTTGTTTGTTTCTTTTGTTTTTTTAAGTTGAGCACCTTCTAGAGGTAGGAGAACTAGCAAGTAGTATTTCTACAAAATAAAAAAGCGTGCCCAACTTGATTCAGTTACTTGCCCAGTTCTCCACAGTTGTTTGTGGCTCACTGTATTATATATATACCACTGGTGTTTGGAGAGGAGACTGTTCTTTCTACCATGTGGGTAGCTCTCTTTTTGGGCCTTATTCCACTATCTATCTATCTATCTATCTATTTATTTATTTTTGTGATGTTTCAAGACAGCAATTCTCTGTGTTGCTCTGATTGTTCTGGAACTTGCTTGGTAGACCAGGCTGGCCTCGAACTGGGAGATCAGTCTGCCTCTGTCTCTGAGTGCTGGGATTAAAACATTTCTGACTCTCTTAACTAAATTCGAAGACTCTAATTGCAGGTCTACATTTTCCTAACTGTCATCTTATTTCTGAGTTGCACTTGTGACTCGGGGCTGTCTTATGCTGTGAATTGTTTGGTCTCAGGTATCTGGGACCAGTTGCTCATCAGCTCTAAGCCTCATCCCAGAAAGACCTCTACACTTCAGACAGTTCGGATGCAGAGGAGCCCTTGTAAGTATCTCCTTTCTACTCTAGAGGGCACTCCCGCAATTTAGGCTAGTTAATCCATTATGTGATGGGATAGCCTGTCATAGTCATGGCTCATGTCAAACCAGAGAGTCAAATACATGTGCAAATCATTGTCTGCAAATACCTGGTGGGTATTTACTCTAGGAGATTGATCAGAATGAGGGTACTTGTTGAGCCAACATGAGGACCAGAGTTCAAATCCTTGGAACCCACTTAAGCTGTGTGACTTCATGAACCCTATAACCCTTATAGTGTGGGAAGCAGAGATAGAGTCATTAAAGGACTCTCAAGCTGACCTCTGAAATGTCCCAAGCCAGACCTCTGTCGTCAGCACTACTCTCAACATTCTTATCCTCCAGGCTCCTACAGAACAGCTCACTGAGCTCTCTCAACACTTAGTGGTTTTAACAGCCCAAAGTTCTTCTACAATCCTAAAATCATAGTCTGGTCTCTGCCACAGCAATACCCTACTATTGTGGTAGCAATTTCTGTCCTAGTTTTGCTGTGATGGTACCACAAGACCAAGGCAACTTGGGGAGGAAAGGGTTTATTTGGCTTGTACTTCCAAATCACTGTGTATTCCTGAAAGAAGCCAGAACAGGAACTCATAGGGCAGGATCCTGGAGGCAGGAGCTGATGCAGAGGCCATGGAGGGTGCTGCTTACTGTTTGTTTAGCTTCCCCTGGCTTGCTCAGCCTGCTTGCTTATAGAACCCAAGACCACCAGCCCAGGGATGGTACCACCCACAGTAGACTGGGCCTTCCCCGATCAATCAGTAATTAGTTAAATGTCCTATAGCTAGACATTTACTCAGTTGAGGTTCTCTCAGACTCTAGCTGGTGTCACAATGATAAAACTAGCCAGCATGGTGGTGAGATTGAATGCATTAGCTAGAACTCTCTGAATTGCAGAAGAGTGCAAGCTCAGATTGCTTTAAGAGAAGTCAGGGTTAGGAACTAAAAGTTTATCTGGGTCCTGATGCTCACTGTCCTCATGTGCTGCCGGGCCTGAGCTCTGCCCTCTCGTGTTAGACTAAGCTGAGGATGGGGCTCTACAGCTGTGGCGGTTGGCTGGTTTATGAGGAATTCATCCACTTACTTGGTGGTATTCTCCTCGGCTCTGAGGGTGACCACTTATGGCTTGGCTAGTATACCACGTCAGATTACACCACAAGGCAGATTGTGATAGGCAAGATTGCAGAAACATAGGCCTTTCAGGATGAGGAACAGTAGTGATCCAAGCTTCAAAGGAAGGACAAGCATGGTCCTATGCAGGACTTGGAAGCCAGCCCAAGTTACGAACATAGAGAATTCATAATTATATAGCAAGCCTGTTCCTGTTTGTCTTTTTATTTTTTGTTTGTTTTTTAATTTTTTTTAAAGAAGACTGGTGTTAACATTTCCAGACGAAAGATGGGCAGTTGGGCAGGTGACAGACATTCCAGGTGACTGACATACTAAAAAATGGAAATAGAGTCTTATTAATAACCTTGACAGCCTCACTGTAAAAACCAGGTTTACAGCCTGGCAGTGGTGGTGCACACCTTTAATCCCAGCATTTGGGAGGCAGAGGCAGGTGGATTTCTGAGTTCAAGGCCAGCCTGGTCTACAGCGTGAGTTCCAGGACAGCCAGGGCTACGCAGAGAAACCCTGTCTCGCAAAAACAAAACAAAACAAAACAAAACAAAACAGATTTACTTAACTATTAGCTTATTCTGTTTTTCCCGCAGCCATCTTGTTGAATGCCAGTCTCCTAGAACTCTATGCTTTGGAGATGGCAGTGTAACAGAACATTTGAGTAGTCATTGGTGAATGACTCGTTGCTCTGGGAGTCCAGAGGGCTTGGGGATGGAACTGGTTGGTGGAGCCCTGGGCCTAGCGCCCACCCTCCAACCCATGGAGGCTCAGAAGTGGAGGAACATAGAGAGTTGATGGGTTTGTTGCTAACTGCTCTGAAATGCTGTGCTGGGAGGTCTGAATTAGAGTTTACTAAGACACTTGCTTGCTGTGTTTGCCCTCCAGTGTTAGACCAGGTTCAGGCCTTCCTCCCACGGATGGCCCAGGCAAACGAGACGCTGCGGAAGGAGATGGCAGCTGCTCCAGCTGGTCATTTCAATATTGAAAACCTCAACGAGACGTCTGGAGACATCATACAGATGGTAACTCAGCCTTGTTTCTGTTTAAGACAATAAATTAATATTCTTGTCACCAAAAGGAAAAGAATCATATTTTACAATTTTAAAATGTTATTTTTAGCAAGCATTTTCACACAGGCAAGATGATAGAACATACTTGAGTTCCCCAGGCCATACTATCTGTTTGACTTGCTGTTCAGTGCTGAATGTAGCTATTTACTTAACAAACAGGGCTTTGTAAAGTTGTGCCTACTAAAACTTGAGTTATATACAACTTAATACGTATGTATAGGGTTTTTTTTTTTTTTTTTTTTTTTTTTTTTTTTTTTTTTTTTTTTTTTTAAGGGAAGGGCTATTCATGTTGGCTCACAGTTTCAGGGGAACAATTTTTCATGGTGGGAAGTTTTGCCCAGGGCTGTGGTGTCAGAAGCTTGTGGCATGCTACAGTTCCATCTTTCTGAAAGTCTAGACACCACTCCTAGTTCGTAGCTGAACAGAAGTGGGCGGCAGGCAACATTTTGCCTGCCAGTTATACTTTGCAGGGTTTTGCTCAGAAATGTAAATTTCTCTAAGGCAAGAATTGTGATGGATTTTTTTGGGGAGGCTGGGGGGACCTCAGATTGGCCTCCAGTTGTCAATCCTGCCTGTTGTCCCACTGCTGTTATTATAGGCTGGGATGTGGTCAACTGTTGGCATTTCTTGTCAAGTTTGAAGTGTCCAGTGTGGTGCCTGACTGTAGTCCAGCAGTTCTCAACCTGCCAGGACCCAGAAAATAGATATTTACATTGTGGTTGATAGCAGGAGCAAAATTATAGTTAGGAAGTAGCAGTGAGAATAATTTTATGGTTGGGGAGGTCACTACAACATAAAGAACTGTATTAAAGGGTTGTATAGTTAGGAAGGTTGAGAACCACGGCTCTAATCCAGTTTTGCTAACTGAAGGCTGTTAGATGTGTAGTAGGCAGGACGAACCTTTTTAAAGACATAAGTAAAACAAATCCTTCAAACACTCACTGACTTTGCTCTTAAGATGATTCTGGCAAGCATACGATTGCCATTTGTATTAAGCACACAGCCTAGCCTTTGCTCCAGAGTGTGTAGTGAGTGTTGGTAGCTCTCTCTGCTGCTTTATTAGGAGCTGTTTGTGTATGTGTGCATGTTTGTGGATGTGTCTGCCACCTATGTGAGTGCCTGTAAAAACCAGCAGAGTGTTAGATTTTCTGAGGCTGCAGTTAGAGGGGTTGTAAGCCACTCTAATGGGTACTGGGAACTGAACTGGGGTCCTCTGGAAGAGCAGTGAGTACTTAACTGCTTGTTGAGCCCTCTCTAGCCAGGCATGTTGCTTTTATTATTAGAACATGTTACAGAACTGCCCTGAAGGACATTTCTCAACCTGACACTTTTTTGTAGGATGTGGCCTTATTTGAGATGAATCAGTCAGATTCAAAAGAGGAGGATAGTCCAGAAGAGAGCTCACAGGACAGTTCTGGGGACAGCTCGGAGTCCGAAGAAGACGACTGCATTCCCTCTGAAGTCACCATCGAGAACATAAAGCTTCCAAACACAGAAGGTGGCAAAGGCAAGATTGAAGTTTTAGACAGTCCGGCAAGTAAAAAAAAGAAGCAGTGAAAAGAACCACATAAAAGGAGCAGGTGCTCCCCGCCCGGGGATTGTGGGGAGGTCGCCCCGGTCTGATTAGTCCTTACGTGTCACAAAGAAAAATTCAGGAATCCAGATGTATTTTGAATAGAAAGTGTTCAGAGCTTGGCTGTAGAGAGGCTAGTGCCCTTGGACACTGAGAAGGGAAATAAGAAATGACAAGATTGATTCATGCTGATGTTTGCCCCAGTTGATGTGATTCAGAGTGTGGGCTGCAACTCGACTACGCTGAAATCGAGCTATTGGTTACCAGATCCCCACTGCCAGTTTTGGGTTTTGGGATGTTCTATATCAAGGCGGGTTGCAGTTTGGTAGGAACTGGATACTAGAGACAAGCCCAGGATGACAGCCCCCTGCCATTTAAGGTGTGACAGTGCCTATATTTAGTTCAGTAACACCCAAGCTGCCTTTTAAAGATCTGTAAGGGATCGCATTTGACATCCTGTTAGAGCAGATTGACCTTTGCTCCATCTGTAAAGAGAGTTTACAAACCACTGTGTGCTATACCACTGTCTTGTATGTGAGCGTGAAGTCATGTAAAAATTGTTTTAAATTGTTTTAAATTGTGATGATAGCGGCAGCCGGAAGAACGACTCCAGTTCTCCAGGTAGTGAGCTTACAGAGTGGATGACCTGGGTAGCTGTTTCACTAAGCAGTCTTAGATGATGTTGTCAGGGCTAGCGAGTGCCAGAGGCGGGAAGATGAGCTGCCTGTGCAGGAGGCTGCTTCAGTAGAGGAACCGTGCCCCTGTGACTTGGAGGATATGGTGACACCTCTGTTCCTTATCCTGGTGGTACCATCTGATGATACTTCATTCTTGCCTCCTCTGAGCCAGGGTCTCTGGTCCTGGCAGCTACTGCCTGCGGTCAAGCTGGGGTAGGGTGTCAAGCCTGGACTACCAGTTCCCCACCCCCCAGCGCTTAGCACCCTTCTGTACCTTCTGCCAGAGTCCCTGAGCCCCGGTCATTTTCCTCCCTGAGAACTGAGCAGAGCGAAATGTTCCAGGGAATGCAAGACTACCTGACTGAAGAGAGTCCGCCATGTGTGCAGGTCAGATCATCGTGGGTTACAGTGCTGATTGCCTAATACTGAAGAGAGTCTGCCATGTGTGCAGGTCAAATCATCGTGGGTTACAGTAGCTGATTGCCTAATGCAAGAGGAGGCTCCCCTCAGATACAGCTGGTAGCTACAGTATGACTGACTCCCATATTCAGAGGGTAACTGTGTTCTATATCTGTGAAGAGACACTTCGTGACCAAGGCAAATAGTAAAAGAAAGCCTTTAATTTCCTGCTTCAGTTTCAGAGAGCGTGTCTGTGACATTCAGGTGGGGCGTGCCGGGAAGGGCAGGGCACCAGGCAGAGCAAAGTATAAGGCTGGGCCTGGCTGGGCTTTTGGAACCTCAGAAGTCTGTCCGTCTCCCCTCCCCTTCCAGTGACACCTTGTCCAACACCTTTCCCAGCTCCTAATTCTTCCTAAACAGTCCACCAACTAGGAACCAAACACCCAAATATATAAGGGCCAATCTCATTTAAACCATCACAATGATTGATTGGTATGTACGTGTTTGGACATAGGATTTTCTTTAGCCCAAGGTTGGGGGGCCTAGACAGACAGTTGGAAGATGGTTAACTGCCTGTGTAGATTGAACCACCACTGAACCTGCTGTACCTGTGTGACACACAGGTAGTGGAATACTTGGAGTCCTCAGCCAAGAGAGACTGTAAGAATTGGCTCCCCCTTGTGGCCTGAACAGCACCCTCTGACACTGAATGCTAACTGCTGGGGGTTGGGGTAGTGCTTTCTGGTATAAGCCCAGGTTGGTGTTGTAGTCTCCTGAAGTCAGCATTTGGTTTCCTTGGCAGTAGGGGTGACCATTTAGCTCTGGTACACATTGAAGTACAGTGGCAGTAGTCACTTCTGGGATCTGTCTCCCTGGCCGACAACTCACAGGAAGCTAGACCACCCTGACATTGGAGTTTTTAACTTAACAACCCTACAGTTGCTGGAAGCGCTCTATGCGTGTGTATTGTCTTTATTTAAATTTCAGCTGCCATTTAAATATATGTGCCATTTCTGTAGTCTTGATTTTTTTTATTTTTTTAAATTTTTTTTGGTGGCACCTCAGTGTCTTGGCAAAAATTCTCTTCGTACATTTCCTTTTTAGATATACTGATTTTACTGTTGGTGACACACATCCTGCTAGATTCCGCCTGCTTTAGGGTTTCCCTCAGTGACTAACAGTTGCTCCTGTATTGTGTACATTGGGCTTACCTCTCTTCATGACAGGGATATGAAACCCATTGAAGCTGTCTGTTAAAGTGGTTTTATGTCTTGTCCCGCAGCCGAAGACCCATTACTTCTAAGGTAAATGTTGGGACACTAGGCACACAGTTGCTTAAGCCGTCCCTCCCCTCCAAGAGGTGTGGGGTGTGGGGTGCAGATGGTCAAGATGGGATGTTTACATGCATGAAATTGTCAAGAATGAATAAATTCTATTTTAAAAAGGTGCTTAAAACATTTGGTGGTGCATTCTTGTAGCCCTAGCGCTGGGGAGGCTGAGACAGGAGAATTGAGGATTTGAGGCCAGCCTGGATTGCAGAGCAAGACCCTTGTCTGAAAACAGAAACCACCTTTTAAGCCCATGTCCTAGTCTCCGCCTCCCCAGCAGGTTATGCAGGGATGGGCAGCAGGAGCCGGATGGGGCTGAGATGGCACAGTACCCAGAAGTCCCTCCTCCAAGGCTGCTGCAGGTGCTCTGTGACCTCGTCAGGTACCGTCAAACCCTCAACCACAAAACCTCAAGGCTAACATCCTTGTGTCCTATCTGAGTAAATATGTCCTCCATGTGCTCTTGATCGCCTTGTGTAGCCTGGCTCCTTTACTCTGTGTCTGTGTCCTTTTGTCCCCGTCTGTCTGTCCTCATTCTGAGTTACTACTTTCTCTCGATCTCCTTCCTAGATTTTAAGACGTATACCTGTTTGCATATATATTGCACATTATAGGCTAGGATCCTTACATGAGAAAGAGTATGCACCTTTTGTCTTTCTGAATTGGTGTCAACTTGCATAATATACATTCTAGAGCTGCCCGTTTTTCGTGCACATTTCATTTAGTTTTTCTTCAAAAACAAATGATACCCTATTGTGTCTATATATCACATTCTGTTACCAGTTTTTCTCTTGGTAGACATTTAGCTACATGTCTGCTACCATGAACACTGTAGCAGTACACATGGATGTCTTTCTGATAGTGCGTGGAGCCCTTTATGGGCTCAGGGTCTAACTGGGTCAGAAAGCTTTAAGTTTTTGATGCTTCTCCATGGGGATTTCCATAGTGGTTGAACTCATTTGCATTCTTCACTAGCAGTGAGGAAATACTTCTTTGTACACATCCTGACCAGCATTTGCTAGATATCTTGATGGCTGTTGTGATGGAGGTAAGGTGCTAGTTATCTAAAGGTGTGACGTTTGCGATGGCCAAGGCTATTGCACAGTTTTTAAAGTGCTTGTGGGCTATTTGTGTCTCTGCCTTAGAAGATTGTGCATTAGCCTGTTTATTGATTGGCAGGTTTGCTTTTTGGTTTTTTTTTTTTTTTTTGCAAATTCTATGTATTAGCCCCCTGTCTGAGTATAGTTGGTAAAGATTTTCTCCCATTCTATGGGCTGTTGATGCCTTTTGGTATAAAGAAGCTTCATTTCGTGTATCCCAGAGGTTTTCTCAGGGCTAGCTTCTATGCTGTTGAAAGTAGATTTGAAAAGTTCTTTCACCGTGTTTTCCTGTAGCAGGTGTAGGTTTTAAAGTAAAGTCTTTAATCTATTTTGAGTTGATTTTTGGAGACAGGAATGGCCAAAGCCATTCCAGAATTCGCTGACACCCTGGCTGGCCTTGATCTCATGGTTACACGCCCCCCTGGCTGGCCTTGATCTCGCGGTTACACGCCCCCCTGGCTGGCCTTGATCTCGAGGTTACACGCCCCCCCTGGCTGGCCTTGATCTCGAGGTTACACGCCCCCCTGGCTGGCCTTGATCTCGCGGTTACACGCCCCCCTGGCTGGCCTTGATCTCGCGGTTACACGCCCCCCTGGCTGGCCTTGATCTCGCGGTTACACGCCCCCCTGGCTGGCCTTGATCTCGTGGTTACATGCCCGCCTTTGCTTTCTAAGGGCTGGGGATGAAGCATGCATCACCATGCCTGCAGCTTGTAAGGGTGAAAGGTGGGGCTGCTCCTCCTCCAGGAGGCGACCCAGTTCCTAGCACCATTTTCAGACACCTTTGTTGTCATAAGTGGCTCTAACTTTGTGGGTTTGTTTCTAGGCTTTGTTCTGTTTGATTGGCTTCCTTGGTTGGCTTACCGGTTTTGTCCCAGTAAGAGGCTGTCTTTGTCACTAACGCTGTAGTATATTTTGTCATTTCTTATTCTCTGTCATACAAATACTCCTCACTCAGGCTGTTCAGACTGATTTGCCCCTTGATGCCTGTAGCCAGGACAACAGGATAACTCCTCCCCAACGTAACTTTGGTCTGTCCACCCCCCTTAGGGTAGGGTGCCAGTTATCTACACTGTGTGAGGCTATGCCCAGGAAGATGCGAGCAAACGTACTCACTCCAGAGAGGCAACCAAGATGAAAGTTAAGACCATTGAAGTCTAACTCTGAACCAGTGAGTTTTTTTTTTTGTTTGTTTGTTTGTTTGTTTTTTTTGGTTTTTCGAGACAGGGTTTCTCTGTGTAGCCCTGGCTGTCCTGGAACTCACTCTGTAGACCAGGCTGGCCTCGAACTCAGAAATCCACCTGCCTCTGCCTCCCAAGTGCTGGGAGTAAAGGTGTGCACCACCACTGCCCCGCTGAACCAGTAAGTTTTATTGTGGTTACTTACAGGAATGTGGATGAAAGACAGAATGTGTCGCTGCTATGCTCTGTACATCCTAGGTTCCTGAGATATGGGGGTGAGATGGGGCACACTGGTAATGAGAGTCCCAGACACAAATACATAAAACCTGGGATCTGATGGAAACAGACCAAAGCCAGCAGCAACCGAAAAACTCAGTGAGTTTGTTTTATGTATCTGAGGAGGTGGGTTTATGCTGCGGGAAATACTAAAAAAGGGAGAACGGGCACATTTCTGTGCTACTGCCGGTGCAGAGCTCCCGCCAGGTGATCTCAGCTAGCTGTCTCTCTCTGCCAGAGCTGAGTCCCTTGGATCTCTGCCGACACGCATCAGATTTATGTATCAATAAAATCACAATTTACAAGATGCCAGTACAGTAATTTCAGAGCCAATTGATAATGATAAAAGCTGCCCACCTAGATTAGATAAATTATTCCAAAATTCTTACCTTTATGATATCATAACTATTGGTGGTGCTACACCAGTTCACGACTGCCTTCATCTTCCTTCTATACAGCTGAAGGAGGCAGGTTTAGCTAATGTTAGTGTAGGCTATGTAAGGGAGCGGCCTCGGTATGAATATCCTGGGGAGGAGGAAGCTCAGGTTAATTCTAACCTAATAGCTGGTGGTCTTTGATAAATGCATACTTGGACTGAGGCAAGCTTTGCCACTTGAGTCCCACCCAGAAAGACTTTGCCATTTATTTCTGTGGGTCTGAAGCATTGGGGTCCTTGACATGGCTGTGCTCATGTTAACACTCCTTCCTCTCCACACATTGCTGAAGCCCACCCCAGAATGGGTGATGACTGCTGCAGGGCTTCTTCCAGTTACCTTGGCAGGAGTCCTATGAGTCTTCTTAGACTGCAGTACTCTTGAACTCTTAAGAACTTGAAGTTGTGCCTAGGCCTTGTACTTGTGTGGGTTGATCTCCAGGCCTCATTCTAGTACCTGAATGTTTAGATGCTTTACTAATTCTATAAAACACCCAGAGGTTAGCATTACAGGATCTGTGTAATAAAACCACTTTACTGAGAGTAGGCAAGCTAAGGTCCTGGTCCCATAACAAACAGGACTATCAGTTAACCCTAGGGGAGTTCTTTGAAGGTCCACTGTTGAGCATTCTAAGTGAATGCAAATCAGTGTTGAGATTTAGGAGCCAAGGGGATACTACTACATGGAAAGACTGAGTTTACTCTCATCCTTTGTTAAGTCAGAGCAGTTGTTGGGCATAGCTGCGTAGATGTGGAACTGCCCATCTGTAATCTGTGTCATTCTCTAGGAATCAACTGGCTCCCTGGCCCAACTGAGCTGTGGAAAAGGCTCTGGTCTGGGTGAATCTCTACTATTTATAGCTCCTTGATGGCTCAGGGGCTATATGAAGAGACCAGATCAGACCTAATTGGTAGCAAACAAGTTAAGGTTTCTTGGTGAGGTTCACCTGCACAGGCCAGAGAAGTCACACGTAGAACCCAAGATGAATGGTACAGTCCCAGGGATGGGTGATGTCTCAAGCAGGAACTGGCTAAGGTCCCCGTTTGAGTGCCTGGTGGTTGTTCAGGAGAGGACTTGGCGCCACTCAGAACTCAGTTTTGGCGACATCTGGTTAAGGGGGCTTTACAACGTGGGTGGGGCTGTAGGAAGCAGTTGTATGGGTCCCATCCTGATCTAACATCCTGACTTCTTTGGGTATGCGGGTGCTGGTTCAGAGCAGGCTACTTCCTGCTGGCATCTGGCTGGCACCACGGGGATCGAGTTGGGGAAGTCTGGAGTTGGCAGTCGATGCTTAGGGTCGTTGAAGTGGCTCTCTTCAAAACCTTGATGGAGGAAGCTGGAGGACGCAGGGAAAAAGAAAAAGTGAACAAGTGAGAATCGGGACCCATAAGAGCAGCAGCAAAGTAGTGAGGGAGGATTGCTGCCATGGGTAGGTGGGAGACAATGGTTGGCTGCACAGCTCAGGGTCTTCCTCAGGTTTTGTAGTGATTCAGTACAGGTTTTGTCAGATTCCAGCTTTGACATGTCAGGGTCTGAAGGAGGAGATATGGCATCAGCAGAAAATGTAGACAAGAAATTGTCTTTTTAGGTCAAACTAGTTCTCTCAGTTTGGGGGGGTGGTGTATACATGTATAAGCATAAATACGTACCTTTGTATAAAGTGAGGCTCCAACAACTCCCAATAATTTTATGTATACATATACGTATATTTGATGGAGCAAAGCTCCAACCATGCGTATATATATGTACGTATGCACACATTTGGTGGATGGAGCAAAGCTCCAACTATTTTATCTCTTCTCCCACAGCTTGTAGTTCCCAGCAAAGTCTTTTTAGACTATAAACAGTGTGGTTACATTCTATTATTCTAGTGAACAATTGCAATGTATACACATAGAAGAAAACATGTTCCCTAGTACCCTTCCATGATGAGTGCTTCACGTATTATGTACAGAAACACCTAAATTCTTCCCAAGAACCCACATTGGAAACTAAGCAACTTTTTATAGATTACCAAAGTGTAAGCAAGCAAGGTAATTTTTTTTCTTCAGTTTCTCTTCAGGCTGCAACTGCGGATACATAGAAAGGGTTGGTTTTTCATTATGCTAAAAGGTAATCCTAAAAACAATCTTAAAAAACTGACAAATCTAAACTTATGTAAAAGTCATTTCTACTTTAAATCCTCAGGGTCACATCTCATTAACATTTTTATATTAATCATATCAGGAAGCTGAGGTCAGAAATGGCTACAAGAAATTCATCACCTTGATACCAGTGCAGCTTTAGTGCTATTTGGGCTGTCATTGTTCCTGGTCCCTGACCTTAAAACATCTTTAGCTCAATATTAAGAGTGTGCATTTTTGAACTTCAATTATTTTCTAAGATTTTTCTACATCAGAGCCACTAACAAAAACATCTTAACCTAACTTTGCTAACTAAATCTACATCTCTAAATCCTTCCTGAGGCTGATGGATGAATCATAAGTCTGCTCCAACAGAGGGCTTGAAAAAAATACCTATGTGTAGATGCCAGTAATACAGCCCAGTTAGTTTTCGTACACCTGGAAGATGAGGAGGGACTCCAGGGCAACAAGTAGAGCAACACTCCGAGAGCATGAAGTCCTCAGAACACACAGTCCTTGGGACTTGGGGCTCCGCCTCTTGGGGCACACCCATCATGCTGTGCTGACCAGTAGGCGCACTCCATGAGTTCTAAAGCTGTTGGTTGTTGCTTTTTTATGGTTCCCGACAGGGTTTCTGCCAGGTCAGCCTTGTTGATGTAACAGTATTTCTTTCCCAGGGCAGGCAAGCCCTGCCTTTGTTAGCTGTAAGGAGGTCCAGTAACCTCCATGCCTGTTCTTTGCAAAGAGTACCTTAAGTGAGTCCCCAAAGGAGGCCTGCCATTTCTTTCCTGTCTTGTCTGAAACCTCAATGGGGGAAGGGCAGATGAAACAACTTTGTCTTTCCTCTTGCTTTCACTGTCTGCATCTTCCAATTTCTTACCTAATTTTATACTTTCATGTCTAGGATCTAAAGTATCCCTAACTAAAGTCCAAATGCCAAAAGAATCCTTGGATTTTTTCAGGACTGTTGTGTTGTATCCTTTCTCCCACTTTTTCCCCATGTCTGTAAACTTACTGTATCTTCCTCAGGGAGCCAAGGACTTTCTTCTATAAAAGTAAAAGTCAGAAATTGGGTAAGCTTATCCAATTTCTTATGTTCGTTCCTCTAGGGTTTTAGCATATCTTTAAGCATAATTAATAAAGCATTCTACCATTACCTTGCCCCATTCTTACTCACCGCTGGCCCAAGTCTGCTTTATTTTCTTTGCCTTTGCTGCCTTTGCTGGAGCTTCCTTTCCTGAGGTGTCCTTCACTGTATCTCTCATACTTGAGCTCCACCACTGAGGCACCACCTGACCAAGCCAGCTCAGTCAGTCAACAGGGTCTCAAGGGAAGGAGTGAGGATCGAAAAGAAAAAGATAATTAGACAAAACTTATAACATGACTCCAGCCAGTGCTGAAACTGAAGCAGCTTTATTTTTTTCCAGTCTGCTTTTATATCAATCTAGGGACATCCAAAAAAATATGATCAGTTCTTAGATCAAAGACAAAGTAATGAAGCAAGGCAATAAAAAAGATCAAACAAGGTAGTGATCAAGGCAATAAACATAGTCCCCAGTCCCTGGGTCTAGGGCCTTATCAGAATTACCAAGATTAAAAAAAGGCCACACATTCCCCTGCTGGGCTTACCTTGTGCCCTGCATTAGCCCAAATGTAAATACTCTATGTGAGCCCAGTGACAAATACTTGCCAATTTCCTAGAAACCCCCAAAGCTCTCCACAGTCTGTAGGACCACCTTGGCTGGCCACTGATGTGATCTGATGCTGGAGGGAAGCCAGTGCTGCCGCTGAGTCCTAGACTGCCTTTTGCAGCTGTTCAGACAGTATTTTGGTAACACTGACTGAATGGGCCAGAGCCCAGGTACTCTGGCCAGTTACCTCCAAGGATGAAGCTAACGAAATAAATGCCCACTGGTGCCCGAGTCCTGTGTTCTGCCCACTGACTCCAGGAGCAGGTAAGAATGCAGAGGCAAACTTGTTTATTGCAGCTCAGGGGGTGCTGTGTCCCTTATATCCTCCACTCTAGCCTCATTGATCCCTAGCAGATGTCCTCTCCGAGTGGTGTCCACTCACTAGTTGTTGGCCCGGTGACAGTTGTGATAGAATGGTGGCTCGGGTCTGCACAGATCATACCAGGTCAATGCAGTTCTGGTAAGGGGTTTATTGTAGGGGAAGGGGGCAAAAGGGAGCCACAGACGGAGAGAGAAGAGAGAGGAGGTAAAGAGGGTTTGCCTTTTATTTAGGCTGTGACTATCGCTTGCAGGTAAACATGGAGGTCAACCAGATGGATGCTGAGAATATATGTCGATTACCATGGCAACAGATGCGTGGGTTGGGTCCCGGTCGCCTATGGGTCATAGATGGATTCAGAAGTGACCTGCAACCATAAAACTGGTTCCTGATACCAACAGTTACTACAGGCTCACTTGGGCAAATCCAGGCTGGCCATATCACTGCGTCTGTGTGACTCCAATTTGCTGTTTATTGCAGAGCCTTGCTGAAGTGGCCACCGCCCTTGCAGCAGGGTTTTTCTGTTCCTCCTACAATTCTACCCTTTTTGGTTTTTTATCCAGTAGGAGCCAGAGTTCTCTGCTCTGACCTTGTTGGCCCCACCTCAGGAGATTCCCAGTATTATGGGCTGTGCCAGTCTTAGGTTGATCTGCTGCACAGGTTCTTACTCATCTTTGACTGGCAGCCATCAAAGGGATACCTTTCTGGCAGGTATATCATGGAGGGGGTGGCTTGTAGGGGAGTTAGGCTAAGGTTTCCCGAATTTTCACCCTCCAGGCCTTAAATCACTAACTTTGGGGCAAACCTGGAATGTTGCCTTGTTGATGGAGCATGGTCTGGACATGTGTAAGACACTCGAGCAGAGTAATGATTAGCACGATAATCCCACCCATAACGGCATAGGAGACTCTACAGGATGGATCAAAGAATTTTTTGATGTTATTAACTTGTTCTATGAACCCCGTATTAAGGGAGAATACTGCAGCCCTGGTCTCATTGAGGTTGGATATACTCTTTCTAAGCAGTACAGAGTAATTGAGAAATTTGTTGGACCATGTTCCTTGAGGTAGAGCCAACTGTTGGCCCGCTTCAGTGGCATTGTGTGCATGATAAGGGGTAAGACATAAAAGGTGGAACCAGGGATCACATTACCAATAGAGACATCTATCTTGCCACCATCGCCAGTTCCTCTGCCAACAAGTCAGTTTGTTGTAGGATGTGAATAGCTTGATAGAGGTGTTGATTTAACATTCCATGTGCTTGGAATGGAAGTTACATTGTTGACTGCCCGTGTACTGGTCTGAGCAGGGCAACTGCTGCTGTGGCCTCCACAGCAATAGCTGCCAGAATAGCTGTGATAATGTGAAGCTGGAAGGCTGCACTACCAGGACCTCTTGAAGGAAGCTCGAGGAGATGGCAGTTGATGCAATCACAAGAAGATTTTATTGTTCCAATTCATTGGGGTCGATCACTCAGGCAGGAGAGGAAGCGACCCCGAGCACACACTGGCAGAAGCTTATATACAGTTTGAGCAGGGCGGTTTTCAATGACAGCAACTGGGCAGTATACTATTGGTGAGACAGTTTAAACTGATTGGTTGGCCTTGGTAGGCTGTTGAGGCTTTCTCAGGGGGAACCGTTCACTGCCAGGTTGGTCCCATCTGCCACTAACCCGAGGTTTTTCTTGGAACTGTGGCCTCACCGTTCTGGGAAGGGAGGGGCCCTTGGGTGAAGGAGTCTGGGGGGGTAATTTTCCATTGTCAAGAAATGGGTTTGCACCATTAGTGTAACAGCATGAAACTGAGTGGTGTTTACCACTGGGTCCAGATGGCTGCTGGTTCCCGCATTAAAATGGCCATAGTCGAATATCCTAACCAGTGGGTGATTCAAACAAGAGACAAGTTTCTCGGGAGCAGTTGAGACCAGGAAGAAGGGGTCAGATACAGACTGGGGTGGCTTACCAAATGACCTGTGTGGCAGTTGTTAGATTTACTGGGGTTTTCCCAGTCCATTTTCTGTTCGATCTATTTCTGTGTAAGTACCATTAAAGAGGCAACCGCCCTTTAGAAGTGTAGTGGGGCACAAATCAAGGTAACTTGTGCCGCATAAATCCTAATTTCTCATTATGGGGTCATAATTGAAATCTGCTTGGATCCCTATTAACATGAGGTGTGAGTTGGAGGCATTGTTTGAAGTGAACCTCACAAACTCAAGGTAGAGTTGGAGAACAGAACTGGCTGAAGATGTTCCCACTGGATGAGGAGTCCCATGGTAGGCAACCGGGGGAAGCGAGGCAGAGGTGGGTGTGATATCCTTGGGGATGTACCGGGCTGGCTGCCATGAAGTTGAGTTGTCCTCTGTTGGGAGTGAGGATATTATAGGAAAGACAGAAAAGAAGACTCTGAGACAAAGATTAGAAATGGCGAGGGCTGTCCAGTCAGTACTGCAGCAGCCTCGACTTCTCATAGGCTTCATATACTTTACAGTAACATGGGAAACAAAGTCGCAAGCTAGCAGAGACAGTGACTGACGTACATTAGATAGCTGTTCCCATCTAGAGGCCTCCCTGTTCCTTCCTCTAAGATTAACAGAATGTTTAGCCCCTCGCCTTGAGCTTCAAGTGTATCTGCTCTTATCATTCCATGTGTTAGCAGGCCAGGAAATCTGCCAGCAGACCCTGGCCTGACTTGACTCTGCCTGACTGGAAGGCTTTCACAGAAGCAGGCAAAATTGCTCCCAACACGGGGGTCCTTTGGTGACTCATTTGGTGAGGGGGTTAAGAAGCTCCATCCCCAACATAGTGCCCTGTGTCAAGTTACCATGAAGTCTCCAGTAGTCATACTGTGTAACTACATACCAGGGACCTGTGAAGGAAACATTGATAGTAAAGCAAAGAATGTCATCCATTGACCAAGTGCCCTAGTCATCATGTGACAGTGACCAGATCCATGAAGGGCAACCCCAGGCTTGTGTTGGAGGAGAACAAAACAGGATATCTGGGGGGTTAACAGACACTGAGAATAGAATAGGGGTAGTGGGACAGGCACCCATAAGTCCTCAGCTAGCTGAAACTGGGCAATTAAGCAAAAGGCAAGCTACGAACATTACCCTTTCCGGGCTTTCTCTTATTCCTCTTTACCAAGTCTATTAACTCTGTGGCAGGTCCAATGTCTTTTGAGGGTACCCATATCAGCGAAATTTGAGCTCTGGGGAAAAAACATGCATATCCTCGCCCTTGAGTCAGTAGTGGTGATGGTGGCTGCCATTGTGAGCAAGTGGCAGAGGAGTTTGCCTAGGCAAGGAATCACAATATTTATAGGCAGGACTCAATCCTCTGTCATTGAAGGAGAGAGTTTATGTTGAAGAGCGCCTCTATTGGTGCCAGACGAGGGTCAAGATTGGCCTTTGGAGGTGACCCTGATCAATAGGTCTTTGTCTGTTGGTTCTTTCTACCACAGCTTGATTCTGGAGATTATATGGAATCTCAAAGGAACAATCAATTTTCCAGGAGGCCACGAACTCATGAAACTTTTGAGAAGTATATGCCGGCCGTTGTCAGGCTTGAGGGACCACAGCACACCCATGACAAGCATGACAGATTTCATGGCCTTGTCGGCATGGGAGGCCATTTCCCCAGCCATTGCTGTTGTATAGATAAAGGAGGAACATGTGTCCTCTATCCAGGGAATGTATCCAGTGAAGTTCCCAAAGGACTGGTGATGGGTCACATCCATCTGCCAGGTAAGAGTTGGGGTAAGAGTCCTCTTGGTTGGCTCACCCCTATTTAGGGGCCCTAACGTTGCAAGTGGCACAAGATCTTGTAGGATATTTATACTGAGCAATGGGCAGCTCTGGTAGAAGTTTGTGGGAAAAAAATGAAATTGCTGGTGAAGTGCTCTCACTTGTTCCAAGAGTCCCAGGTCCACTGACATCATCATTGTATCCTATTTTTTCAGTGCCCTTAGTTAATATGCCTGATAATTTAGAATGAGACTGAATGTGGGAGATAGACCACATGCATGCTCTGTTCAGGAGGGCAGTTTGTATAGTCCTCACGAGTACATGGAATAGGGTTGGTAAGCTCCTTAATGTGCGCAAAGGTAGAGTCCTAATTGCTTGTGCAGCATATTGACTGTCAGAGAAAATGTTTCCAGATTCTGTTTGGCGGACTTCAAAGACTTTTGAGTAGTCCCAACAATTCCCCAAGTACTGACCCTGGATTTGAAAGGACATATGTTTGGTCCCTGACGCCAACCAAGTCTTTGTATCAGAACCCCATACCTTGACTTGTTTGTGTCAGAGAAGGCCATAGTGGCCTTTAGAATAGAATAGTCTGTGAGCCAGGGAGACTGTGGGTGGGGCTTAATCTCCAGGGGTAACTCGGAGAACACTGAGGCATCTGTTGGGTGAGGTGTCTTCCAGAGACCATATAAACCCCGACATTTCTTGGAAGCTGAATGAGTGTCCACAGAATTGAGAATATTTTAGAGAGAAAGGTAATGCTGTTTTATCAGGTTCTCTCTTGTAGGTCCCTCTGGCCAGGCCCCTAGCCTTGAGGGTAGCCTGAAAACCATTTCAAACTTAGAAGTTTATGTAAGTCTGAATAAATAAGCTTGGTGAAGCCACATGAGGGGGCCCTCTTGCCTTAAGGTCCCCAGGACCCCCTGGAGTGTCCTGAGAATAAGGGCCGTTTAGGATTATGCCTTCCCAAACTCGAGGTAGATAGGTAGGAAGTAATCTTTTGGAGGAGGTCCTTTGCCTGTTGGGTGATTTTAATTTTTGAGGATGGACTATTGGGGCCTTCTAAGAGGGAGAAGAGGTGTCTCATCTCTTGATCTGATATGGGAAGAAGGGGCTTTAGCTAATTATAGTCCCACAGAGTTGTTGCATTTCTGCAAGGGGCTAGATTACTCTAATGTGATTGAGAATGCAAATCCTTTCAGCAATGGAGAGGCTAAGGAAAGTGTAAGCGGGCACTCATAGGTTAAGTTCCCTGAGGCTGCTCAGCTATAGAGTGGCAGCTTCATGGGCGTGCCAGCATGTAGTGGACAAGTGGAACATCAGGGTGGCATGTTTGTGTGACCTTGGCCACAGAGTTGATAGATAGTAGAGTATTTTTCATCTCCTGTGGTAATACCGTTCACTGATACCTCTTTTTGGTTTACTTATGTTGGGTTCTCACACGATAAATGCAAAATGGGTTCTATCCTGTGGAGCCAGGGGATTTTGGAAAAAGCAATCTTTAATGTCCATGTCTGAGATTCAGTACGGAGGTGGGATGGCACTAGGGTGAGGCAGAGCTGTTGTATCTGCTGGTCGGGTGTTTGAGATGACCCAGGTGTAGGTGTTCCTCTACTAATTCCTTAAGAACAGTAAGTTTAGGTTTCGTGATGGGCCACCCAAATGACATCATCAGTCAGCCAGTGATACTGGGACAGGGATCTTACCTTGTACTGGAGTAGACAGTGGCCCTTGGAATTGGGGGTGACAGTTAATTTTATGTCCAGTAAGGCCCAGATATTCATGTTCTATGATTTTGTCATAGAAGGTCTGGTCATTTAACAGTTGTGAGGAGAGGATCCATGTCCTGCAAAATGTCTTTGCCCCATAAGGTGTGGGGGACCTCAGCAACTATGGGCATGAAAGAACCCTGGTTGCCATCCAGATCCTACCAGTGGACAGGGCATGTTATCTTTGTGGGTTGTTGCCGCCAACTCCCTTAATGGAGGGGCCTGGGGGGACTTTGCAGTGAGGGAATCTGAGTTACTCATTTTCTGTAACGATGGTGACATCTGCCCCGGTGTCCACCAAGCATTTTACAGGCAAGCCACCCATGAGAATGGTCATCGTCCGGGAATGTGGAAGGACAGGAAGAGTCCAATATACCCCAGGCTTCTGTAGTTGCCCTCTTCCTGGAGCTGAGGGTTGCCCCTTTTGGAGTTGAAATTTTGATTTATGCCCTGGGATCTACAGCCACGAACCCAATGGAACCCCTTATTGCAGTAAGGACAGTCTCACCTCAGGTGTCCCTGTTTTCCAAAGCCCTAGTACAAGTGGTCAGGAGGGCTATTTTGGGTAGTAGGTCCAAATGATTTCATTCTCTCCTTGACCAAAGCATCTAAAGAAGCAGTTAAAGCTGGGCAGTGGTGGCGCACGCCTTTAATCCCAGCACTTGGGAGGCAGAGGCAGGTGGATTTCTGAGTTCGAGGCCAGTCTGGTCTACAGAGTGAGTTCCAGGACAGCCAGGGTTACACAGAGAAGCCCTGTCTCGAAGGAAAAAAAAAAAAAAAAAAGAAGCAGTTAAGGCCATGATGGGCCTGGCCCCTGGGTCAAGATCTCTTGTCGTGACCACCCATTTATGTATGCTATCATTTCTAACAGCTGCAGCTGCATTGTGGGTAGCGGCCTTAAGCCCTTCCCAGGTGAGTTGTTTAACCAGCATGTCTCTAGTGGGTCCTGAATCCACCCATCTCTACTGCCCCAGTAACTCTTGTGAGAAAGTCTGCAGAGGACTCACCTGATTGGTGTACAAGGTTATGGAAACAAGTAGAGGGATCTCTGGGAGTACAGGCCTTAGGTGCCTTAGTAGCCTGGGTGACTGGGTTAATATATGGCCTATGGCTGGTCAGCATACCTAAAGTATGCTCCTGAGAACCAGCACAAGTTGTCTCTTATCCATTTGGCTATCGGGGGCTTCTTTTGCTTTCAATGGTCTGATTGCTGTCTTAGATTCAGTATTTGCATTTTCAAATGCCAAGATCTCTATCAGTGACTAATTGGTTTCAGGGTCTGATAAGACTGTTTACAGCTGAACCCCACCTCTGTAAGCAGTCAGTAAAGGCTTCTGCAGGTCCCTGTATTACCCTAGTAAATGAGGTTGGGAACCCCCTCCTCCCTACCATAGCATAAGCTCTTAAACTATAGTGTGACATTGTGACATCAGATAGGATTTGTTCTTGTAGATAAACATTAATGCCCCTCGCCAAGCAGTTTGTCTTTGGCTACATTTATCCACCTTGCTATATTACGTTCTATTTTTGTGGCTTCGTGCATCCACCACAACCACTGTAATTGTTGACCAGCTTCTAGCATAGGTAACACCAATCCCTTCCAGTCTTGGGGAGTAACTCTGCTGTGGAACCCAGTTATTTAACATTCCTTTAATGAGTGGAGAATGCATATAATACAACAGCTTTTTAAAAATGCTTTAAATCTAGCATTTCTTTTGGGTGTCAGGCCAACTCATCATAAGCATGACCACCATCATTAGCAGGCATATGCTGCACAAAGACTGGGAAGGCTGAAGGTGCCTGTGTAACCCGTTGTCTCTGTACTGCCTCCTGTTCTTCCTGGCCCCTTGCCTCACAGAGGTGCCCAGGGCGCCTGGCAGTGAAAGTGCGTGGAGCAGGGCAGGGTGTCAGTTTGCCTTCCAGCCTAGATTACCTCCCTCTTTCATTATACGGTTTTCCGGGTCTCATTCACCAAGCCTGAACCTTGTTCTAATCCCACTGGTTGTTTTTTCTTTCCAAGTGTTTCTACCTCTGTTCACAAACTATCCTAAGTGCATAGCCAACTCTGCAGTCCTTTCCACACAAGAGAACTGAGTTAACCTGAGTTTTCAGCTTTCTCTCCAAACTTTTTCAAAATGGCATATGTGAAGACTACATAGCAGAACCAATAAATCCCCTCTGGAGCAACACAGGAAACTGCAAAGAGCTAGCTGTCCTGTCCCGCCCAGGGGGCCCTCCAGGGAGGGACTATCAACCTGGGTCCAAGGTGTCCTGCCTGCAGGACACTCAGCTGCTGAGGAGGGGGCTGCGGATAATGGAAAGATGACAGAAACAAGAAATATCTGGGGGCAAGACGGTGTTCCGATCAAGCCCTGACCAGCCTTTATTCCAAGTCCGTATATAAGCACTTAGGAAGGAAAGGGGCAGAGGCAGGAAGGTTATCAGAGGTCACTATAGAGCAGGAAGACACAGAGGGTGTGAAATTTCTCAGATCCGCTTAATTGCAGCCAAGTATTTACACCGCTGTAACTCAGCATAACAAGCCTCAGGATAGCGGGATATCTCAAGGTCTCTTTAGGATCACAAACTACTATAAACAGACCATCTATTGCCTGCAGGAGACACCTGCAGAGGGGAGGAATCAAAGGAATGTCTGCTGAAGCCTGGGACCTTCTGGCTAGCTGATTAAAAGGCCTTAGGTTCAAACAAGGCCATTTGGTCTCCTGCAGGAAACCCCCCGGGGGCAGTTGCTGCTGCTTTGCCTGCGTCCTTGGACAACATTGCCAACCCATCAAAACTTCCTGATTCCCCTGTTCCTACATTAGAAGCAGAGTTTACCCATTATGCCTATCTTTCACAGTGGGCACTGCCTGTAGGCTTGGATTTCTTCTCAAAACGTACTTTAGGGTCCTTAAACACTTCAACCTCCATTTTAGCCCACTGACCAGAGGTAGGGGAGAAAGAAAGCTAATAGGAAAGGAGGTTAATAGGGTTGAGAGCCGGGCAGTGTTGGCGCACGCCTTTAATCCCAGCACTTGAGAGGCAGAGGCAGGTGGATTTCTGAGTTCGAGGCCAGCCTGGTCTACAGAGTAAGTTCCAGGACAGCCAGGGCTACATAGAGAAACCCTGTCTCGAAAAAAACAAACAAAAAAAGAAGTAGGGTTGTTGACCTGTTTAGAAGTAGTTCTTTGGGACAGTTCTATTCTTTGTTGTTAGGAAACTTGCAGTCCAATCCAATAGCAAACACCAAACAAAAATCAGTAGGGCCAGCCTGATCCAACAGAAACAGTTGGGTCAGCAGGAGTCAGTGGAAGTGGCCAAAATGAAGCAGAATACAATAAGTTCTTTGGTGTGTTTCTCTCTGCAGCCAAGACCAGTGAAGAAGAAGCAAAGCTTTGCAAGGCGTAGCAATGTAAATGGGTCCTCTCACTATTTGTGGGGTTCTATTTATATTCTTCATAAACATTAACATGCCCTTTCAAGTGCCTCTTTTCAGAAAAACATCTATAAAAACATCACATGACATGACTGAGGTTTTAAAGAAACCAGAAATTTTCACTTTAAATTCCCCACTTCTAATTTTTTTCCCTTTGTCCCTTTATCTTTATCAGTACCAGGAAGTCCTACCTTACACTTCCTGCCCTGGTATTTCCCATGAGCTCTTTGTTAGAGCCAGAGAACGCCTTAGGGCATTGTCTATGAGGTAGGACAGACACACAGCTTCATGTAGTTCTCTCCCACTAAGCTGCGATGGCAAAGATAATTCAGTGCCAGAAAATCCTTACCAGGCCCAGGAAAGAGGATTTGGCCTGCCATGGTTGGGGGTTGTAAGTCCCAGAGGACTTAAAACAGTGAGATTCTTCCTAAGCTGAGCTGAACACCTAAGTAAGTAATGGTGGGTGAGCACAGTTTGTTGGGCCACTCGGGAGGCAGAATACAATCTGTGAGAGGAGTCTCCAGGTGGTGTTCTCTGGAACCAGAAGGGATAAATTCCAAGGATCTCTGGTTCTGCTAGAATGAAAGATTCAGAGGGGCTCTTGTCTGGCCCTTGTCTACCAAGGGAAGCCCATGCAGGATGGGCAGCTGGGGTGTCTCCCACTACTATAGCAGTGCTAATAATGCCAGCAGAAGCAGGGCCTAAGCCTGGCATGCTGGACCAATGTAAGGTGCAGCAATGAATGCTTGGAGAGAGAAAACTCTTCCCCAGAGTGTTACAGTGCAATAAAGCAGCCACTCCCAGATGATTCTTGGTGAAATAACTCATGCACTTCATTCTATGTGGATAGGGATTTTATAAACCTTTTGGGAGAAGGTGGGATTTGGGGGTACATGCTTTCCATTGGCTCAGTCTGAGATGTTAGGGATGCTGTATTTGCATGGGGAATTACTTCAGGTCTTGTCTCTCATTGCCCGAGTCCTCCGCTGGGGAACAGCGGGTGAGATGGCACAAACCGGCAGCAGGCTCGTTGGTTACTTCTCTGGAGCGCTCTTAATGCTCTCCACTCACATTCCATTGGTCCCAAGCAAGCATGTTCTCCAAGTGGCAGTTTCTGAGTAGCTGTCATTGTCTGTGTCACCAATCTTAGGTTCTCAGGCAGGCTTGAGTTTGTCCCTATGGAGAACTTGCCTGAGAGGCTGCAGCCCCACTCGCCGTTTATGCAGAAGCAGCCACTGCCTTGTCAATGAGTCCTGCTGTTCCTCCTATATCTTCAAGTTTTATTTTTAGCCAGTAGGAGCCAGACTGCTCCGCTCTGACCTTGTTGGCCCCACCTCAGGGGATTCCCAGTATTATGGGCTGTGCCTGTTCTAGGTTGATCTGCTGCACAGGTTCTTATCGTTGACTGGCAGCTCTCAAAGGGATACCTTCCGGCAGGCGTATCATGGAGGGCTAGCTACGGAGAACTGAGCGTAGGCCAGGGGGATTATAACAAAAGACATAGACACAGGTCATTTGTGTAAGCAGAATGCTGAAATTTATTTATTTATTTATTTATTTATTTATTTATTTTTGCATTTTTGCTTTTTCGAGACAGGGTTTCTCTGTAAAGCACTGGCTGTCCTGGAACTCACTCTGTAGACCAGGCTGGCCTCGAACTCAGAAATCCACCTGCCTCTGCCTCCTGAGTGCTGTGATTAAAGGCATGCGCCACCACTGCCCGGCCTTTTTTATTCTTTTTGTCTTAAATATTCTTTTACCCCGGGGTGGAAAACTACTAAAGGGAAAGTAACCAGATCACAAGACAAGGCTGAACCCATGACCGGAGATGACTCATCCATCGCTTACTGTGCTCTGGGCCAAACCACAAAGGTAAATAGGCTAAGCAGAAAAAACATCCCTGAGACGGGTCTGTTCCCAACAGGGGGATGGCTTGTAGGGAAGTTGGGCTGACATTTGCAGGCATAAATTTTTTGCAAACTACTTTTAGTAAGGATCGAACCTCTCCTTTATAGCCCACCATTCAGCAGAGCTAGTGGAAGAGAAATGTTATTAGGATTTGGGGAAGCGGACCTGTTCAGCAATACTACATTGGGGGTGAGCTCGATCTTCTTTGGTAGCAGCTGAGGCTTGTATCAGACACCAGAATACAACTCAGCAGGTGCAGACAGGTCTTCTAGGCAAGCAGAATTCAGGGACGAATTGGCAGCTACAGTCAAGTCCTTTCAGCATGCAGACACCGGGCACCAACACCAACTAGCCTGAGGCGAGGCTGTGAAAGTGGCAGACTGCTGGAGGAACCTTATGAGCAGTTCTTGGGCGAGTGTCTCTCAATGGTTGCCTTACCACTACAAGTTGAGCTCAACAACACTATGTAAGGCAAACCAATACATGTGTGCCGATGCATGTGTGCCGTTAGCATATAATAGTGAGGCGGAGCAAACCAGTGCTCAGTGCTCGTCTCCCACTGTCTGTGGGGTCATATTTATACTTCATCACAGGTCCTTCCACATGCTTGCTATATCAAAACATCTTTTCGCCTGTTTCTGCTTCAGGAAAAATCTTTCCTGTGTCTGCCCCAGCAAAACATCATTTGACATAACTTTCCAACTTTCAGAGGTTTTCTGAATTTTTGCCTTCCGGGCCTTAATCACTTCCTTTGGGGTGCTGCAAGCTGAAATATCCAGCAAACCTGGCAGGTTGCCTTGTTGATGGAGCATGGTCTGGGCATGTGTTGTGTAAGACACTCGAGCAGAGTAATGATTAGCACGATAATCCCACCCATAACGGCATAGGATGTCAGCTCCTTGCTGGCAGGTCCAGGCGAGAGGAGAGAACCCAGTCCAGCCAGGTCTGTCCAGGACTGAGCGGGATGGTGAGTGTCCATGGCCCAGAAGAAACACACCAGGCCGGGAGTCTTGTCGAAGCAGGAACTCAACTTTATTGTGTCAGCCCCTCGCTTGTAAAAGTTCAGGGTATAGGGTGGGGGATTTTTGGTGGGGTGAGTTGATGTAGGAGGAGGGGGAGAGTGATGGAGGGTCAGGAGTAACTGGCAGGGCCAATGGCAAAGCTTCACATTAGCAAGAGGCAGGGCCAAGCAGGCCTTGCTGAGTCACCCTGATACTGAAGTGACTGAGACAGTCAGGCATAGGCTCTCCCACAAGGCTGCAGAAATTCGAGCCAGGCTCGGGTTTGTCCTCAAGGCCCAAACCAGGGCCAAAATGGGGCCCAACAATAGGAGACCATCCAGGAAGGGTCAAATAATTTTTTGATGTTACTCCAAATTTGTTCTATGAACCTCATATTAAGGGAGAGTCCTGCAGCCCTGGTCTCTAAGCAACAAAGTAATTTAGAACTTCTTGGACCAGGTTCCTTTGAGGTATTGAGCCACTTGTTGGCAAACCAAAACCAAAAGTATGTATTCGTAGGACAGCAAGCAGAAAGACAAGGAAAACGGTTAGAATATAAGAAAAGGAGCCCACTTGCTCACCTACAAGGGGTATAGCACAAAGAACATAAAGGGGCCAACCCATCTATATAGACAGCCAAAGGATTCACGGGTCACTGTAACCATGACAACACGTAGGGGAAGGATGGTGCAGTGTGGTGATTCAGCCTCGGCTCAGGAGTGGAGTTCTCACCTGGAAGCGGGGATATCTGGAAGGTGCATAATAAATATACACAGACAGCTTTTTGGGTACAAACTGACAGGCAGTTTTTCAAGGCTGAAAGTTTCTCTTCTTTCTCCCTCCCTGCTCTCTTTCTCTGTCATTTGCTCACAGCTTGAGGCTGCACATACTGCATTCTCCTGCGCACTCTGCTTTTCTCCTGAGTGATTTTCTTTTCTTGAACTCTCACACTCGTACACACCTCTGTGTACCCCTTTCACTCACTGACACTCTCCACACACACCTCACATTCTCTCCTCACTCACTCTCCACATTCACCTCACGTGCTCCTCATGTGCTCTCTCACCTTTCTCTTGCCCCAGTCTTTTATTGATACTCCATAAGCAGGTAGAAAAAAAGACATTGTAAAATCATTGCCAAATCAAATTCAAAAGAATGACCACATCCCACAAAGAATCAAGAATTACAATTGTTACCAAAATTTCAAGCTTTTGCTATTCCTTGCAAACTTATCATTATTTAAACTTTAACTTCTAACTTACACCTCAGAGCTCAGAGCTCTGAGGGCAACTACTTTCATTTTCCTGTGAAGCTCTAATGACAAATGGCATGGGCAGAGCTGCCAGGCAGTGGCCAGAAAGAGTCAGGTTAACCCTTAACTCAGCAGTTCCACTAGCTTTCTGCCTCTGCACATGGAACACAATGACTCTCCTAAGAGTCCTAGTGTTTTGACTTAGTTTTACTAGTATATAATTTTATGTATTCTTTACTTGTTTATCCAGGAACCACTCTCAAATGTATAAAACTCATTTCATAAATTCAATATTTTTTCCTTTATTGGGGTCCCAATGTTGGATCTAATTCATTTTCTAGTAATTTCTTCAAACTTTCTTTGAAGCCAAGCGTTAATCTGGAACTACCATTGTGCAGTTACTGCATTGTTTGCAAGACGAGAGCACACAGCATGCACCTGGGCCTTTAGGACTGTGCTGTGCTGTGCCCCTATGCCTCAATTTTTAATTGTTTAAGAATCATTACATCAAGGAACATCTAGTTTCACAGAATTCACCAGAGCAGAAGGAGAAAGAAGTAGGAAAGTCAGGTATAATAGAATAATTATGCACACTGAGGCCAACTGTGAAAAGTCGTCATGCACAAATGAAATCTGTGCAGCCATTGTCCAGGGCTAAGGTTAGGAGAAATGGGAACAACTGATTCTTACAAAGAGCTGCCGCAGGCTACTGAGATGTCTCCATCCCGGCCTGCTGCAGGCTGTCCCTTACTTCAGATGGCGGGTCCCCTGGAGGGATGTGTCTCCTGCTTCTCAGGGTCCCAGATGCCATCCTTTTTAAGAAGGAGCTGCTGCAGACTTCTGAGATGTCTCCACCCTGGCCTGCTGATGCAGTCCCTGTCATGGAATGCTGTCCACAGCAGTACAGGCCATTAGGAGTGCTGAGCACAGCATCAACAAAAACAGCAAAAATAAAGGACCAGAAGACATTGCAAGCAAGGAAGAAACATGCAAACCCCAGAAGGGGGCATCCGTTGATCACATCAGGCGCCAGCTGTTGCCCAGTCTTCTGTCCTGCCATGTGTCCCACTTGGGGGCAGTGGGTGAGGAGGAGCAGAATCAACTGCTCAGATTCGGAGCAGGTGAGATTGTGGCAGCAAGCTCATTTACTAATTCTCAGGGGATGCCCTTTATACCCTCCACCCACGCCCCATTGGTCTCAAGCAGCTGTGTCCTCCAAGTGGCAGTTGCCAAGTGGCTGTCGTCATCTGTGTCATCAATCTCAGTTTGCCCCTCGTGGGGTTGCCTCAGCGGCTGCGGCCCCACCGTTTACCCGTGTTTATGTGGGAGTGGCCACTGCCGTGTCAGTGAGGCCTGCCAGTCCTCTTACACTTAGTGATCGTCTAGCTCTTCCAGTGGGCTGTCCTGGTTACTTGTTCCACAACAAGCAGATCTTGGCAGAGAGCTATCCCCACACCTGCAATTCTCAATTCTGAGATTCCCCAGGGTTGGGACCTGCTCAGCCTTACCAGTTCTTTTGTCTTGTGCCATGGTCCACTTGCCCCACACAGTTGAGTCTTGGAAAGTGGGGGAGACTACTGCTACTGTAATGTCCTTGAGCTGAGAAAATTCAGGAGACAAGCAGAGGTTTGTTGGAACAGAGTCAAAGATGGGCTGAAGATGAGATCATCTACATACTGAAGAAGAGCACTGAGTTTTAGGTTGCAAGCAGAGATATCCCAGGGCAGGGCCTGGGCAAAGAAGTAGGGCTTACCTGAAGCCCTGGAGGATGACTGTACCTGTTAGTTGCTGAGAGGAGCAAGTGTCTATGTCTTCCCAGGTAAAGGAAAAAGCAATATGAGGATAGAGGGGACATTGAAGAAGATGTCCTTGAGATCCAGAACTGAAATGGGTGGCACAGGAGGGCTGTTGGGAGGATATGGGGATTAGTTACTACAAGGTGAACAGGAGTGCCTGCTCCATTGACAAGTTGGAAGTCCTGTGGCAGGTGTTAAGCACTGGAGGGCTGATGTGCAGAGAGAATAAGGCAGCCCCGGGATAGAAAGCAGGTAGTGATGGCCTCTTAATAAGAGATAGTTAGGCAAATTGTCTCAGCGCAGCTAGAAAGATAGGAGAAAGTGGAGTTGAGAACTTTACCCTTATCTTGACTATTTCCAGTGATCAAACCAGCAAGCCCATGGAGGACTACAGTGGAGGCTTTAAGGCGGTCTATGATCATCATCATGTTGGTTTTAACCTTGTTTCCTTGTGTTTCAGCTATGTTGGCATATTCAGGGCCTGTTGTGGTAGGATAGCTCGGCTCTGATGGTGACACGCTGGCCTGGCTGTCGTTTATTCTGTTGTTACACTAGCATATAAGCATCTAGGTTCAGGATGATTTCTGAGGTTGGTTTGTTCCTTGGTTTGTTTCCTTTTAATGGACTTCTTGCGGGAGTAGCTTGTGGATGACTAGAGGGTCTCTATTCAAATTGGGTCAGACCATGGACTTTTCACACCCACCCCAGTCCCCAAATAACAACTCAGAGGCTTAATACTAACGAATGCATAGGCCATGAGCTAGGCTCGCTCCCTGACTAACTTTTAACTTATATCTTGTATGTTCTAAGCTCAGGTCAACTGTGTGGCTGGTTTCCTCTCCTCTGCTTCTTATGTCCCTCTCCTCTGGGTCTCTCTCACCAGTGTCAGCTGCCCCCTAATCCACCTTCACTGCCCTGAAACCCTTCTTGCATTCTGCATTTGCATTGTCAAATGTCAAGGTCTCAGTTAGCAGGGTCTGATTGGGCTTTTGTTCACAGCCAAAACTAAAAGAGACAATGAAGGCTTCCCAGGAGCCTTGAGTAATTTTTGTAAGCATGTGGATTTCTTTGCTACTAAACGGCATTGTTCTGTGATTGGGTCTTCAAATTGAACCTCCTGTGTATCAGCATACCAACCATCACCATCAGCTGGTCCATCAGCATATTAATCCCTCTCAGTCTATTGCTTTGTTCCAAAAAAAGGTAATTTCCGGGAATGACACAGAAGAAGGCTGGGGTTGAGAGTGGATAAAGGGACCTGAGAGGTTCAACTGGGGTCTGCCCTCTGTGATCTGGGGCTCTAGAGCAGTGGTTCTCAACCTTCCTAATGCTGTAACCTTTTAATACAGTTGTTCTTGTTGTGATGACCCCCAGCCACCATGTGTACAATGGAGGTTTAAACCTGCTCTCTTACCTTCCTGGCAGCCGCCCTCCCAGCTTTTAGCCCAGAGCCTTCAGACTTTCTCCCCACCATTCCTGTAAGTGTGGTAGCTCTGAAGAGAAAGCCTCACCCTACAGAAGTGTTGAGCTCTGCTCTAGAGAAAGTGTAACGGTTCTGGTCTGCTGGAGAAGGTTTCCCCCGAGTGGAACTGTTCTGCTCTGGTCTGGGGAAAGGTTACAGGTGTGCCCCTCTCTGAAGAACTTGAGGAAGTCACCACACAGCAGCCATCACATAGTTTTATTGGGAGGAGGGGCTGCCTCTGCTCCTGGGAGAAGCAGCAGCAAATTGAGCAGTAGGTAGGGCTTATATAGGATGTATGTAATTGAGACCTTGGCATTTGAAAATGCCAATACAGAATGCAAAAAGGGTGGAGGGGAGGTGGGACTGGCCGTTGGAGAGTGCCGGCAGGTAGAAAGGAGAAGAGGACACGAAGGGATGGAGAGAGGGCTGACGAGGAGGAGGAAGCCATGATGGGCCAGAACCAAGTGGCCAGGAGAAACCACAATAATGTAATGGATAGTTTCTACTTGTGATGAACTGTTGCAATTTTATAAATAACAAAGTTAATTTTGAGTTTTCAGCTTTCCCTCCAATTTTTTTCAAAATGGTATATATGAGAACTCCAAAGCAAAACCAGAAAACCCTCTGGGAACACAGTAGGAGACCGCCCAGCAGCCCCAGCTGCCACTTTGCCAGTCTTCTTAAGCAACCTTGCTAACTCCTCACAGTCTGCCGTTTCCTCCAACACATTAGAAGCAGAGGTACCCGTAGTTCCTAAGCCAGCTTGGGCATCACCTGTAGACATGAATCTTTAACAAACCTATTTTTTTTTTTTCATTTTTTTTTTGATATTTTATTTACATTTCCGATGATTCCCCTTTTCTTTAGAAACCCCGTGTCCCCTCCCCCTCCCCGCCTCTGTGAGGGAATT
>CM052707.1:95518711-95534254 GCA_028551405.1 Uromys caudimaculatus
CCAGGGGGGTTTCTAGGCCCGCCTACCTCGGTCCCTGAGTCTCGCGGGTTTGGGGCAGTACCTGGTGAGCTGTGGGGCGTGTCTTTGGCCCTCTCCTGGGTCTTGTGATCTCCGGCGAGGGATCTTTGTCCCGGCGCTGATTAGCTGTGGGCTATCAAACCTATTTTTAATAAACATTCAATCTGTTTAGCCCACCACCCTGTAGAGGTAGTTGAAGAGAAAAGTTACTAGGGTATAAGAGAAGTGAACCTGCTTAGCAGTATTTCTTTAGGGGCAACCTCAGTCTTTCTCAGCAGTTTAGTCCTGTAGCAAGAAACAAATACAACTCAGCAGCTGCAGACCAGTCCTCTGGGTGCACAGACACCACACACGAACCAGCAGCTTCCATCCAGTTCTCTCTGCAGGCAGGCACCAGGCATGAACAGTTGTAGTTCAATCCTAAAGAAATGTCAAGGCTCGCCAACCAGTCTGAGGCGAGGCTGTGGAAGCAGCAGCTTTGCAGCAGGAACCTCACAAATAGTTGTTGGCAAGTTTCTCTCTCAATGGTGACATTACCACAGGGTTCGGTTGTGGTTTTACTGTATTTGATCCCTCATGATGGCATAAAACTGGAAGGAAGAGAGATAAGGAAAAGACAGCCAGCTCTCTAGCCCAGAGGCAAGATCGAGCCAGACAAAATGATGCCGCCTCTGTGAGGATCACTCACCTTCCTCTGTAAGCTTAGATTTTTTTTAAAAACCTACTTTAATAAGGGTTCTCAAACACCTTGACCCTCGTCTTAGCCCACCATTCAAAGGTAGGGAAGAAAAGGTAAATAGGACAAGGGGGTGTGGACCTGTTTAGAAGTAGTTCTTTGGGGCAATTCCAAGCTCTGTGTCATGGGACCAGCAGTCCAGTTCCGTAGAGTCAGGATACCAAACATGAATCAGCAGCGCTGTCTCGATCCATTAGAAACTTCCAGGCCTCAGGTGAATTGGCATGAGTTGGTGGGAGGAACTCAAACCAGCCGAGATGCCATAAGTTCTCTGCTGTTCCTCAGTCAAGGAAGCAAAGACATGAGACCGATGAAAAACCGACAGGCCAGCTATCCGAGCGTCTTGTTACTATCTCAGTTCTCCTTACACCTTCTCCAAATACTACCTGTCCTCTCACCTCACCACCCCCGGGGTCTCTTTAAGCCCCATATTGAGATGGGAGCTGTCATTTCTACTCTGCTCCCCTTTACTTACTGGCTTGATTACCTGCAGCTAGATTGGTTGCCCAAGAGGGGAAGCAGTATGGGAATGGCATGACAGTGCAGCACCCTGGATTACTTGCTGCCAACCCTACCCTGCCCTTGGGGGTTGGAGATGAGGTGGTGCGGAGTCAACGACACAGACTCCAGGAGCAGGTGAGAAATGCTGCAGCAGGCTCATTTGGACACTGCTGTAAGCTCCTTTAATACCCTCCACCCACAGCCCATCGGTCCCAGGAAAGCATCTCTTCTTAACAGTAGCTTCCGATTGCCTGGCATTGTCTGTTCGGGCAATCCTTGGTCTGTCAAGCAGCCCTCAATTAGGTCCTCCTGTAGCAGATGTTTTTGTGGCTGTGTGGTCCCGTGGCGTTTACATCGAGGTGGCCCTGCAGTTCCTGTTACACAGCTGATGTGCGCTTGACCATAACAGACTCTCGGGAGGCAAGCTTCATTGAGCAGCTTATTCAGTTAGGGGAGCAAAGGCTATTTCATCCTTTGGGGAGTGTGTAGAGGCTTTAGGGTGAGTGTACCTCGTTAGGCAGGGCTAAGGTGATGGGAATTTCATGTGCATGAGGAGGAATTCTAGGTGCTTGCTCCACATGACCTTACAAGGAGACAACGATAACCTTTAACCTTCAACTTGACCACCATCATCTCAAGGGTGCCAAATGTGGGGTGGGTAGGGCTCTGGGAACAAACCTGGCGCGGTGGAGAGAAGCCTCACATGTCTTTCCCAGGGGCTGCAGCTCTGGGTGGGACAGGTGACATTTGGGAAGTGGCTGCGCGTCTTCCCACACAGTCTGTTGGGCAGGTGGGCGCTGTGGGAAGCCTTTGTGGGCCTTGCCTGTGGGTCGGGGAGAGGGTCAGCCACTTCCATGGGTTCTCTAGCCTGGGGCACCGCAGTTGCTGCAGGGTGCTGCAGAGGACTGGGTTTTGGCGGCTTGGGGCGCTGTGCTAGCTGCTTAGGCTTGGGTGAATGGGTACTGTCTGGGAGCGCTGGGAAGCCCTCTGCAAGAGATTAGACGAGCCTTCTTAATCGAGGGCCGGATCCCTTGCTTCCCACGGTGGGTCCAGATGAAGAGACAGTCCGTTATTCTAAGATGTTTATTTTCATTGTGGAGAGTGGCGTGGATGGAATTGTACCCCTGCCCCTCTGGGAGAGGTGAGGCAGATAAAGTAACTGGGAAGGGGTGTGGCTAAGTCTTCAGGTGTCTCATTAACCTGGGGATGTCTTGGGGCGGCGTGGCCATGCCTCGATACCTTTGAAGGGGCTTGGGGGCGTGACCATGCCTCTACCTGAGGAGGGGCTGGGGGCATGACCCTTTTTTACATGACCAAATGTCACAGACCTATGGAGAGATCTAGCCACGTGTTAGAAGCTGTATTCTAGGAGCGTAGGCAAACAGTTGCCATCCCTTGTAGGCTGAGGACAGCCCATTGGGCCTGCAGCGTTCAAACCTTAGCTCAACCAGAAACATAGACTTCCAGTCATGGCCTGACATAGGGCTACATGTGTTGGGTCAGCAGGGAGACCCAGGATGGGATGTGTACTCTGAGGATAAGATATCGGGGGTTTGGACATGCCCCGACCCCACTTTGACTCCAGGACTGCTCCACACAGCTCCACAGCTCCTCTGGTCCCACATTGGTCCACTACTTCTACCTAGGGGTTAAGACAGTGGGATGTGTACCTTCTGTATTTCTATTGTGCCTGATGGGCAGCTGTGGTGAATGCTATAGTAAAGTTTACCAATGACTGTTGTGGATAGCCCCGGGGCTGTTTGTATTCTGCTAATTCTGCTCTCCTGGGAGGGGCTTCAGACAAGGAGTGAGTTACACATGTGCCTTCTTGTGAACCAATCCCCTAATGAATAAAGGAGACAGTCACTGGATGCGTAGGCAGGACTTCTTGGTTGGAGAGAGGAAGAGAGGAGGAGGAGGAGAAGAGAGAGGGTCCTTTTGGAAAGGGGACAGCAGATAGGTAAGATGTAGCTACTAGAGTGTCCTGGTACCATGGCAGATCCGCAAGGATTCACCTCCAGAGGAATCAGATTTTGATAAGGCTTACAAGATTAGGTTTTAGTTGATGTGCCCAGAGATTGAGTTACTGTTGTTTCTGAGCTAAGTTTGTGTTGCATTTTTCTTCACGTGGTGGCTTGTCTGTGCCCAGAGAGAAAGGTACAGCAGCAAAGTGTGGGTTTGCCTGATGTTCACCACAGAGGCCATGGGTGTATTGAGGCATGGGGATGGCGTGGTAGTGACCAGCTAGTGGGAACCTACCCAGCTGGGTAGAGAGATTGTGGAGCTTCAGAGCTCCAAAAGATAAAAGCAGGTTGGCCATTGCCTGCCAGTGCATGGCCAGCCAGGCCGACAGGGCTGAGAGAACAAGAGCATAGCACAACAAATGACTCTCATGGGGTGAAGAATTCCAGGGTAGCTTGGAATGAGAAGGGTTATGTTGCTCTATCTTGGGACAAGCTTAATAATTGGTGGGGATTTTTCTGTAGCATGAGGTCTGGACATTCTTCAGCCTCTGGGGCTGGGAATGGCCATGACACCTGTTATGGAAGAGAGTGGGGGGAGGGGGGTAGGGCCTGGCCACTCTCCCACCTTGAGGGGCTGGAAACAACTAATTTAGTCATTAGGGACATCTGAGGGGGCCGGACCTGGCCTTTGGAACCCTTCAGGCACACTGAGGGGTCAGGCCAGAGCAGTCTAGGAGTGGAGCTTGGTGGACTGAGGTATAAATATTCCTTGCCCCCTCCTTATAAGCGAGCGAGCATTCCTCCCAACACAGTGCCCCATGTGTTCTTTCTTGTTGCACTCACCAGTGCTTAGGATCCTCTTCTGGCCTCAGCCACACTTTCTCGCCTGGAATTGGGCTAGTGTGCAATAGTCCAAATATACCAGGAAAAAGTAGAACTTGAGCCTGGCACCTGAGGGATAAAACTGTTGCACTGTGTGTGTGTGTGTGTGTGTGTGTGTGTGTGTGTGTGTGTGTGTGTGTGTGTGATGGTAATGATATTTGTCTTAGAGGAATTTTTGAGGGGTAAGGTGAGAATCTAAAAAGACAAATAGTGGCCATGAGTTTGACCCAGGAGAGAGACAACCAGCATCCTCGGAAGTGGTCAGGCAAAGCAATGTTTAGTAGCTGATACATAGAGGTTAAGATCTGAAATGAGGTGGAGTGATAGGGAAGTGGGAGATATATCTATAGATTTTGCTATCTAAAAGGGATGACAGTAGACATGTAAGGACCCTTGAGGTGCTTTGGACCATTTCTACCATGTCTGTACCTAGGATTTGGTTGAGAAGGATGTGTACCGTCTGTATTTGGTTGTGCCTGATGGGCGGCTGCGGTGAACGTTATAGTAAAGTTAATGTCCCGTCTCCAATTGGTGATGCTGTGTGTCACTAATTAGAATATAAAAATGAACCTTTTTGCATAGAAGGTAGAAACCTAATTGAATATGCATCATGTCTTCTACAATACCAATAAAGGCAGCCTCTATAACTCTCTGGCCATCGTAGACAGTAATCTCTAGTTTGATCTCAGAGAAAACGAGCATAGGGGATACGTTTTTGAAAAATCAGTGTAGGTGTAATAGGAATAAGTATTTCCTTTTGGCAACCTGCTGGTCTCTAGACTCCAACATGTGCGTGGTCTGGTTTAACCATTGCACATAGGTCTCCTGAACCTCTAATTTCCTATGAGTACTGATGGGAGCAGGGAAGAGGAGGAAGGAGGAGAAGAAGTAGAGGATAAGAGGGTTGGGCTTGATCTCAGATGTATGAGGCCTCCTTCCTCTCAGGCATGCTAGTCTATCCACCTGGGTTATCTTCTGAAGCCTTATGAAAGCAGGGTCCTGTTGGCCTTAAAAAACACAAAGGAAGATTCTCTTGAGATAATGGTATAAAGGGCTTGAGATGAGAAAAATCAGTCCAGTCAGGGAAACCGTAAAGCTTACTGCAGTTGGGTTAGTAAGGGTAGTTGTTGACTTTCCTGCTTGGATGCAAGGGTACCCTGGGACTCGGAAGTCCAGGAACCACAGAGTTGTGAGGTAGGTCTGTGTCCCAAGGGAAGGGTATCCTGAGCCAAGGAGCCACACAAGGAGTGTGCTCTAAGGTGTGACAATGTCCAAAGAGACATCTTGAGACATGGGAGCCCAGGAACTACACAGGTAGGGGGGAACCTCCTCAGAAGAGGCAGTGTAGCTCCCAGGGGAGGGGATCCCCAGCTGCGGAGCCTTAGTCTGCTCCTTCTCTTCACTTCTCTTCATTGCTTCTTGGCTCTTCCAATAAGAGTTACATCAGGCAGCAAAACTCATAAAAGAGATTTATTGG
This sequence comes from Uromys caudimaculatus, assembly GCA_028551405.1. NCBI lineage: Eukaryota > Metazoa > Chordata > Mammalia > Rodentia > Muridae > Uromys > Uromys caudimaculatus. The sequence goes on from CM052707.1 coordinate 95,524,290, forward strand.
AGGATCCAGGAGAGAAAGGAGGAATCCAGGAGTTGCTGCTTTTGCTCCTGGGAGCAGACAGCAAGGAATTATACAAAAGGCAGGGCTTATATAGGGTTTCGTAGTGGTTGGAGCTTTTCTGAGCAGATACTTCCAGGGTGAGGATCCAGTGTTGGGCTTTCAGAGCCCACCAGGAATCCAACTCGTATGCAAAAGCAAAGTCTTCATTGAAGCTGGAGCTCAGACCCTCAGGCTCTTCTGAGACATCGAGGTAGCACAGAAGAAAGCAGCAGAAGGCTGGGGTTGAGAGTGGAATAAAGGGACTGGAGAGGTTCAGCTAGGTCTTCACTCTGTGAAGTGGGGCTCTAGAGCAGTGGTTCTCAACCTTCCTAATGCTGTAACCTTTTAATACAGTTGCTCTCATTGTGATGATGGGATTTCAAGTCCTGAGCTTGGGGAGCTCAGTGATTGCTGAGTGTTCCTTCCTGATTAGGGATTGTTGGGTTTTCCTGCTTAGGGACTGTTTTTCTTTTTAACCCCCTTTTTCCTTCATCAGGCCTGTGGGTTAGTATGGGAAGCTCGTCTCAGCTGCAGGCATCCTTGCCTGAGGCACCCTTGCTGCAGAGCTGCTTGGTGAGGCTGGATAGGAAGAGCCTTTTAGTCAGTACCTCACAGCAGTACATCACTGGGTGGGGGCATCAGCCTTCCCTGCAGCACACTGCCTAGGGACTACATTCCCCCTTTTTTGTTTATTATTAATAAACAATTAGATAAGAAAGGAGGTGGCGCTATCATTAGACTACTTCCTGTTGACTTGGGGCATCAAGGTCCTTGGAGCAATTTGATCATTGCTGCCAGGGTATAATTGAGTGGTTCAGGCCGCTGGCTCAGTACCTAGGGCCTGTAATAGCAACTGCTTAAAAGTCTGATTGGAAATCTTTTGGATCTGTTTTTTGAAGAAATGGAGACAAGAAGTTTATGAGGCAGGGTGCAGTTAGTACCATAAAGAAAGGGAGAAGTGGGGTCGAGAAAGGTAATACCCACTTCCATACTGGACTGTCAGTGATCCACTGGCCAGCTGCATCAAGCTGTTTCTTACATTTTAGGAGGTCCCTCTGCAGTTGTTAGATCTTTTCTTTCACTATTTCCAGTTGGTTAACATACAAGTGTCATTTCTCCCCAGGACGAGACAAAGGCCACCTCTTTCTCTGTGCTGTTACTCTCCATGCCATTGGTGATGCTAGCAGTTAGGCCAGCACTGACAGGTAGAAAGGGTGTGACCTGGACCCCTCATTTATCACGTGCCACGATAAGCTGGGTGAGGGGAATTGGCAAGGGTCCTTCACTGGGTACCACCCTAGTTTTGAAAAACGAGCACCAGGGCACAAGTCTCAGACCATCCAGCAGGTAGGCAGTGGTTGACTTGTGTGCTGCATATTATTGAGGCATTGTAAATGTTTGGATATAGGGTCTGGGTGGTAGCACTAAGGGTTATGGTATTGTTACAGTCTGCAACTCCAGTGTGCTTACAGAGTGTGTCCCTGAGGGGATTACCCCATCTGTGATACCAAAGAAAGAGATGTAGGAGAGATGAGATTGGTAGATATTTGGCTTTTAGCATTCAACACTTGGTGGATTGAAAGAATCTAGTAAGACAATTGTGGGATTATAGATCATACCAGGAAACTTGGTAAGGTCGAGTGGGTTCAGAAACTCTGGCACTTCATACCAGAGGATGGTAGGCATTTCACCTGTTCCCAACCTGGTCCCTGTCACATGACCTCAGTTATGTAGGGGCAGTGCCCCAAGCCCCTCCGTGTGCAGATGAGGCATCCTAACATCTCAGACCAAGCCAATAGGAAGCATCTGCTGTCAGACCCCAACCCACCCAAAAATATATATACGATCCTATCCAGAAGGAATAAAGGTGTGAGGATTACTCCATCACGGATTGTCTGAGAGCTTCTGTCATCTAAGAGCTGTAACACTTTCTGGGGAAGAGAGTTCTCTCCTGAAGCTTTTACCACTGAAAGCTGCCAGGGCCCTCATGGTTACTTCTTGCTTGGTGGCCCTAACTTTGGTTCCTAGCCGCTTCGCCTCAACTGTCCTGTAGTTAATTTCAAATAGGGTCTAAGCCAATTAATATCTCCTAATAATTTTTAAAAGTCATTTAATGTCTCTAGTTGATCTCATCTCATGGCCATTTTTTGATGAGTGATGGCCTTATTACCTAACATGAACCTAGATATTTATAGGGTTTTTGAGTTTGAACCTTTTCTGGTGCTATCTGTAATCCCTTTGTTGCTAAATGTTTCTTCAAATCCCCAAAACATAAGATTGGGAATCCCTGCCAGCCAATAAGATACCATCCATATAATGAATGATACACAACTGCGACCACACTTTCCAAACTGGCAGAATAGATGATGATACGAACTTCTGGCATAAAGTAGGACTATTAGCCATTCCTTAGGGCAACACCAACCAATGATACCATTTCATGGGCTCCCTGAATGAAAAACACAATCCTCATGGTGTAATGGAATAGTAAAAGAGCAATCATTAAGATCTACAACTGTTTGATAGTATCCTGTAGGTATAGCTGTAGGAGAGGGTAGTTCAGGCTGCAAAGCTTCCATATTCATCATGGTGAAATTAACCTTTCTGAGATCTTGCAGCAGATGCCATTTTCCTGACTTATTTTTTATAACAAAAAATCGGGATATTCCAGGGGGAATTGGTTTCTACAAAGTAACCAGCCTCCAATTGCCCCTGCACTAGCAAGGTGGGTGCCTGATTTTTTTCTGAGCATAATGGCCACTGACCAATCCACACAGGATCACTGGATAACATTGGATCTTATCTGCATTGGGGGCAGGAATGACAGCGGCTACTACTGAAAATGTCCCAAATCTGCCCTATCAAGTTTTATTTTAGACTGTACTGGTTGAGTCATACCTTGTTTATTTTTTTCCAACCCTCTGTGGGGTAGATACCCTTATTCAGCATCTGCTTGGTAACAACGTCATTTGGGCTACACCTCATCATTCCCATTTGAGACGGCACATCCCTGCCCCATAATGAAACTGGAAGTTGGGCCATAACATAAGGACACACCTGGTTATTGTTCCCTTCCTCATCTTCCCAGGTTAACATTTTAGAACTTTGTTGGGGGTTTTGAGATTGTCCAGTACCTTGCAAATAAGTATTGGAGCTTTTGAGAGGCCAGGTAGGGGACCAACATGACCCTTTTATTATGGTGACATCTGCACCAGTATCGGCTCACTGAAAACTTTCCCATCCAATTTTAAACTTAGATTGGACAGTTCTTATGAGATAGTTTTTACCCAGTAGGCATCAGAGAAACCAAAACCATGCTTTCCTCTTTCTTTTTTGCAAATTTAGACGGCTGAGGATGCACAGGTAACAGGACAATCTGTGTGATCCTTTTATTGGCTGGTATGACAGTGATCCAAAAGGGGAAGCGGTCATAATTTTTGTTTCTCCAGTATAATCATTATCCACTACCCCAGATATATTTGTGGTCCTTTAACTATGTCGCTATTTCCGCTTATTAATAGCCCCCAAGTCCCTGGTTGTCCGGAGCTGAGCGGTATGGCGAGTGTCAGGCTGGGAGTCTTATTGAAGCAGGAACTCAACTTTATTGTATCAGCTCCTCACTTATATAGAGAAGGCAATGGTGGTGGGCACTTAGGTATGGGAAGAGATGATGTAGGAGGCAGGGAAGGGTAAGGAGTAACTGACAGGGCTAATAGCAAAGCTCCACATCAGCAACAGCAGGGCAGAGAGAGGGCCAAACAGGTCTTGCTGAGTCACCCCCATACGGATGTGACTCAGGTAGGTCTCAGAACTCTGGGCCGCTGCCGCCAAAGCTGCTCTTGCTGCTGTTGTCACTACTTCAAAACGGGGGCCCTTGCATCCTGCCCCTATGGCCAGGGCTGCCCTAGGCCATGCACAACGCTCCCTGTCTGTGTGCTGGAGAGGCACGCCCCATGACTGTTGGTGTCCTCTGCAGAGCAGGGGCTGTTCTAAAGAGGAAGCCGGAGCTCTCTCCTCCCTGTGCCAGTGCTGCGCTCATGACCTAGGTTCCCCAGTTTGGCCGCTTTGGGTCCTGCTGCCCCAGACACAGCGCGGAGGACCATCACCATGGAGATGGCTATGGACCTAGGACCCGGCTGGGCAGCCGAAGGGGCGCAGCAATGAAGATGCCAGTCATTGCGAGACCGTGATTGTGAGCATCAGCGCCACCAAGGTCCAACAAGAGGCCCAACATTTCCCCCTTTTTTTTTGTAATGAGCAGGTCACGTGGCTCCTGTCTTAGGTTGTCCCCCACATGAAGATCTTACCTGTCTCAGGATACCATGTGTCATTCTGGCCTAACGGGGGCTGCTCCACGACCTGTCTTACGTTGTCTCGGGTTATCTGAGATCTTACCTGTCCTTGGTCAGGTGGAGAGCTGAGGAGGGGTGCTCATAGGCAGAGGGATATATAGAGCCTGGTTTGGAAGAGACAGGTTTTTAGTAATAGACCTCAAATTGCTGAAGCCGGACCACCTCTAGCCTCTGATGAATAAATTCAGTGTTCTTACTGAACACACATTGCCGTACAGTCAAGATTAGAAGAAGGAGAAGAAAGGGGCCAAGGACGGGGAGGAAATGGGGTAATAGGCCATGAAATCCAGTCCACAACGGGTTGTCCTGGAACTCTCTTCACCTCCTTTACAGTCAAAGGGATTACCCCACTGTTTTTTCTTTTTTGGAGGATCTCTTGTACTTGAGGGTCCCCGAATCCTCCCTCAGTCAGGATGGGGAGCAGCATCCATGTCAGCAACAGGGTTGTTTTCTTAATCATCTTGGTCTCCTGAGGGAGAAGCATAGAGGGGTTTCTCAGGGCAGGTGGACTCCCTGGAAAGGTTATTGTCAGCCTCCCCTTGTTGGGGCATATACTTTATGTCTCTGGCCCGTATCCTGATTGGTCTTTTTTTCACTTTGTGGAAATATGCAGCTAAATCCCCGCCCCGATGTCAGAAGTGGGTCTGGTCCTCTCCAAGATCCCGTCAGTGGGTCCTCCCATCTAACTCGCATCGAGCTATGGGAGATGGAGGGGGTCCAATGTATTTGAAATGGGGATAACTAAGGATTTTATTTTGAAAAATTTAAAATATTTAAAGTGAATATGTTAGTCCGTTGCAGGGGGAGGGAGCACACGTGGGGATGGAGTCTCCTGGTCCCGGTCCCTGCGGCGGCCGCCAAGACCCTGTTCTCGCTCAGCACTTGCCGCCCACGCCAAGTCAGGTCCTCGTCACAGTGTGATCCCCGTGAGTTCTGTGGCTGCTGTCAGCGCACGCCCCCACCTCTTTTCGGGCCAGAAGTGTTCAGCTTGTTGGACAAAGGCCCTTTGATACCAGAGCAGTTTTGCACCTTTATTCCTTTTGGATGGCGGGTAGCGGGTGGCGGGTGCGTGTGGAAGCGGACAGGGCAGTCAGGTGGAGCAGAGAGAGAGCTACTCAGGTCGGGATGGTGTGATACAGTATTTGGGAGGGGTCAGGTGTTTGGCAACTGACACTTTTCATTGGCTTTGTCTGGGGACTTTGTAGTGCCTCATTTGCTTGTGGGACATCCCAGGCCTCTCTATACAGGGGTTGTGAAAGCTGTAGCTGTTTTACAGGAGTCTTCCGGGAGCATTGGCCAAAAACATAATCTGGTCCCTCGTGAAAATTTCACGGGGTCTCCCAGAATTTTTAGCCTGTGCTCAACTGGGTGTCAGATTGCCTGCCACAGACCACTGCCCCACATGAATGCCTTTTTTAGCCGATCATGTGGGGGTAAAGACTCCCCCTTTTGATTTTGTGACTGAGACTTTAAAACTTGATTTTGTCTTTCGACAATTGCTTATCCTGACGGGTTGTAAGGGGTGCCTGTAGGTGTGGGAGATCTTCCTCATATGGAGAAACGCTAAAAAAGGTTTGCTTGTAAAATATGGGCCATTATCAGTTTTAATCTGATCTGGAAGTCCAAGAATGGTAAAACATTGAAGCATATGACTCATAGCATGTTTAGATTTTTCTCCGGGATGAGCCAGCGCCCAGTCATTAATAGATATTGTAGCTTCCCAAAGGGGGAATAGTGAGTAACATGGAGCTGCCAAAGATGATCAGGGTGGAGCCCTGGGGATTACTTCTCGTTGTTTGGAGGGGAGGCACCTGTAGAAATGTCTGACAAGATTTACAGGTACATACTATCTTTTTCAATGATTGTCAAATAATAGGTGCTGGGTATCACTGGGATCTGTGCGAGTCCCCTCTGGGACTCTTTGGGATGGGTCCCAAAGAGTGCCATCCTTTCATTAATTTTCCTCAAATCATGTAGCCTCCATGACCCATTGCCTTTTTTAATCCCAAAGACAGGAGACTTCCAGGGGCTGGAAGAGGCCCTTAAATGTCCTAAGTTTAATTGTTGTACCAAAAGCCGTAATTGTTGTAATTTTGGGGCAGGGATAAGCCACTGCTCAACCCATATGGAGTCTACTGGTTTTCAGTGGATCTTAGGTACTGGGTCCGAGTAGTGGCCTTTACAATTAGGAGTGAGACAGAGAGCATTGTTGGCTCATCTCAAAATGAGGATCGTTCCTATAATTTGGAAACACCGTCTTTCCCTGCTCCAAAGACTGTTTATGATCAGTGGTAATAAAGGCCTCGGCCTCCCCAAGTATATCTTGGCCCAGAAGGTTAGCCATCATGCCGGGAACCACGAAAGGGTGCACCTCACCACGATAGCCATCATGGTCCTCCCAGGAGAAACCAGGAGGAACCAGAAAGTTTTTCTGCCTATGGCAAGGGTCATCTTAGGGCAAAGCCCAGAGACAAGATGCACAATTCAGTTAGCAGTAATTGGAGGCTTCCCCTTATTTAATGGGGCTGGGGTGGGCCCATGGGGATGTTTAAAGGCTGAACATTTAGGTAGAACTTAGACTTACAGTCCTTTGCTGACAGGTCCAGGCGAGTCTGTTCAGGTCTGAGTGGGATGACGAGTGTGGATGGCCCAAAAGAAATACACCAGGCTGAGAGTCTTGTCGATGCAGGAACTCAACTTTATTGTATCAACACCTTATATAGAGAAGGCAAAGGGGGTGGGTACTTAGGTGTTGGCTTCGCCCGCATAACCAACCCCCCCGAGCATCGGCGAGTACCTGTGGATTAAAAGACAAACACATACAAAGAAGGTTGTGTGAGAAGAATCTTCTCCAGCAACAACTTTACTTCAAGACCTCAGCTCTTAAATACAGTGAACAAAACAACCCAGAAAACACAAAACAAGTGTTGGCAATCAAGGAAATTGACCACAGGCGGGGATACTTCACCACTATACTAACGAGGACCTGGCTCACCTGCTTAGGAAAAACAAGTTTGAACTCCATCTGACCTTTTGCAGAACTCAGCATAACAAGATGTTTTTGTAGGCTATAGAGGAAAGCACTGGGAGGCTAATCCAAGTAAGGAGGCCACAATTCCCCCCTTTTTATTTTTTATAAGCGCATCTGTCTTAGGTCGATCCTGCACTGACCTATCTTACCCGTCGTTGGATAACCATGTCATTCTCACGGCTCCTGTCTTAGGTCGATTAAGTCAGCAGGAAAGTTGCCCGTCTCTGATTAAAGCTTATCTGACATGGATAGCCAAACACCAGCTGCGGGCGTGTCTTGCATCAAGACTAATCCTTGCACAACGGCTTGGAAATGAATCTGTTGGTTTCAAAGCCTACAAAGTTTCCACAAAATAAAGACGATCAATAATAGTGATAGAGTTCCTGCCCATTCCTTAACCAGGGAGCCAAGATGTCCAAAAACACTAACAAAATCAGAAGCATCAGTAGGTGCGATACGTGTCTCATTAACCGCCATGATCTCTAACATAAGCTTCTTGGTCAAATTAGTATACCTAACATTCCAAGCTGAATTAAGAATACCATTCAATTGCCTCAAAGGTAAAGAGGCATTTTTTAACATTTCCAGGAATAACACACATAGAAATAAAACTGGGGTAAAAGGTAACATGTCTAGTGGCAAACAAAAGTTCCAATTGTTCTTTTAACAACATAACTTGCTGATTTAAATTCAGTATAGCAGAATTCACATGAGTATTTAAGTCATTTTGAGTCAGTAACATCAGCCACACGAGTGGCTAATTGATTTACAGTCTGAGCAGTTCTCACTTGGCTGGCCAGGGCAACACCAGCTCCAACAGCTGCAGCGATGGCAATGGCAATGGCAGCAACGATAGCAGCAGTTACTCCAAAATCTCATTTTTGATTATTGAAAACTGCTATAGGGAAAGAACTATAGCAGTTTCTCCTGAAGTATTCACAGGAAGGAACATTGGCCCCAGTGTTCTCACAATCGCCTCTGGAATGTTTTCGGATATTTCAACAATTTGCTAAAAAACAAGATCTTAACAATTTAGAAACCCCCTTCCCCAACTGTATCATATACTACCCAAAAGAAAGGTGCTAACAGAAGGTCGGGATAACAACTACAACTGATGGGTAGAAAAAATATTTATGGAATTTTCAAAAATATCAGATTCATTCCACTTTGCTGTATCATTCTTAACCATTCCCACTTGGAGCATAAGCGGAACAAAATCAAGACAACTATAATTGCTACATAAATAATATCCTGCTAGATTCCAACCTGCGTTGGATTCTGATACTAATGTGGGGGAGACTGCATAGTCTTATTTTTTGATGGAGGTCGATGCCCATGAAATGATATCATCTCATAATTGCCAAGGGTATAACGGGCACAATCACCCCACTTAATGACCGTACAACTTTTAATACCTTAAAGAGATATTATTCTGATTTCTAGGATAAGAATTATATGAAGGGTTACCCAATTTTAAACATACCTTTAAAAATTTGTCCCCTAGGTTGGCTCAAGTCATCAGGGAGACTATCCCAAGCCCGAGTGGCAGCAGCAGCTATCTGAGCATAAGTACCAGGATTATACTGAACTTGCTGATCCAAGGATCCATAAGGACCAGGGCCAGTTAACATTTCCACATTCATATGTGGCTGACCAGCTTGAGCATTTAAATGTGCAGTCCTAGTACATTGTTCCTGAAACTCACTTCTCCAAAGCAAATAATGGCCTCCAGATAAAACTGCTCTACGTAATTGTTGCCCAATCCGAGGGTGTCAAATTCATAGAAATATAAGAGCCAAACAAAGATTTAGTATAAGGTGCTTGAGGTCCATAAGAAGAAACTGCCTCCTTCACTAATTTTAGTTCCTTAAACGGCAAAGCCTGATGTTGATGAATGAGCTGACCAGGATTTATGGGGTCAGGAACCTCTATAACTGGAAAAGCATGTTTACGGCGAGTAGATTTTCTAACCCTGATTCTCCAGAGGTCACAAAAGTTACTCCCTTAGGAAACTCATCGTCACACTCAAGATATAATTCAGAAATTTCAGGATCAGAATCCATTGGTCAGTAAGACCCTCTTTGTAATACAGCAGAGGCGCAGATGGTGTTTTTACTTTCGCTTTGTGCCAAGCCGCGGAGGCTCCTTTAATATCTGCATCAGACTCATCCTCAGAGCTTTCAGAGGAAAAAGAAGATCCTTGCAAGGATTCTTTGGCTACCTGTTCCTGCACTTTATCAAAGGCTTTTCCTGCTTCAGCAAGTTGTTCCTTAACAAGTTCATTGTCACTTCTTAAGGCATCTTTAACTAGCCTCCACATTCCCCTGACTGATTTATTGAAAGTAAGCGGTCCATGGCGTTCTGTTACTTTGCAAAGATCTTTTCGTACTTTGTCCCAATCCTCTTCTGTTAGATTTCCACTAGTTAAAAACCATGGACAAAATTTTTCTAGTTCTCTTAAAAAATTTCTCAGGACCTTTGTTCTTACTGCAGTCCCTCTTTGTTTCAAAACTTCCCTTAACTGTTTTTCTAACATTTCTTTA
>CM052707.1:95534754-95566013 GCA_028551405.1 Uromys caudimaculatus
CCTTTAATTGGGCACGAAGAGGTTATCTTTGGGAACACTACGGGATGTTCTTTGAAAAATGATAATAGTGGGTGCTTTGGATAATGATTATCAATCTGACCATCAAACCCACAATGCAATATTGCCCACTCATCTACAGTGCCACACAAAATTTTAACTTGCTGGCTAGTATATGGCACTATGAGCAATGTTGGAGATACACCAAAAAACTGCAAGCATTGTTGAATTCCTAATTGAGCTAGGCTGGCAACTGCTGTAAGATAATGCTCTGTGGTTTTGGCTGGCGAGATCTTCGAATAAATCCAAAATAGCGGCCCATCCTGCCATAACAATCCTGTGGGTTTGCAATACATGGGAAGAATACACAAAACAATATCTTGACCCTCCTTCCATCTGCATAAAGAGGCATCCTTCAATCTTTCTTCAATCTTGCGTAAGGCTTCTCTTGCCTCAGCAGTTAACTGTCTAGGAGAGTCTAGGGCCAAATCCCCTGCCAAAATATTATACAAGGGCTTCAATTCATAATTTGGCATCTTTAAATAACTTCTAACCCAATTTATATCACCCAACAATTTTTGAAAATCATTCAAGGTTTGCAATTTGTCTTTTCTCAATTCAATCTTTTGAGGAATAATTTGACTTCTACTAATCTTAGCTCCTAAATAGCTATTTATTTTTTCCTTTTGCACCTTCTCTGGAGCAATAAATAGATTCTTTTCCTTTAACAATTCAACTAATTCTCCATAGGCTTGATCCAAAACTTGTTCATCTTTAGTAGTCAAACAGATATCATCCATATGATGAAGGCACCTTAAAGCAGGAAAATTTTGTCTTAAAGGGGCAATGGCCTTTCCCACGTAGAGCTGACACATAATAGGACTATTAGCCATGCCCTGGGGCAAAACTACCCATTCATACCTCTGATCAGATTCCTCATGATTACATGAGGGGACAGTGAAAGCAAATCTTTCACTATCCTTGGAAAACAGAGGAATAGAGAAAAAACAATCTTTTATATCTATTACTATAATGGGCCAACCCTTCGGTAAAGCGCTCAGAAGAGGCAAACCTCTTGATTATTTATGGCTCTTAAATCATGCAAAAGTCTCCATTTCCCTGATTTCTTTTTAATAACAAAAATGGGTGTATTCCATGGGGAAACAGAAGGTTTTATATATTTCAAAGCTAATTGTTCTGCTACTAAGGTTCTAGCTGCAGTCAACTTCTCAGAGGAAAGCGGCCACTGAGGAACCCACACTGGCTCCTCTGTCTTCCAGTTAATGGGGATACCTTCCTCAGTGGCCCCTAGGAAAAATCCAAGCTTTGTCTAGATTGCCTTGCTTGAAGAGCTACAGTGCTCACACGACCTTGCGATTGCTTTCCTAATCCCTTGCCAGGAACATAGCTCATATCGGACATAATCTTTCTTGATATTTGTGAATAATCATTGCTTAACTTAAGCCCCATTTCTTTCAACAAATATCTTCCCCACAGGGTCACGGGGAGGGCTACCACGTACGGCTGAATTGTTCCTGAACGACCTTCCTCATCACTCCATTTCAGCCGTCTGGAGCTCAAGTTTGGTGTTTTTGCATATCCAAGTCCCTGAAGTGTTTGCAATGATGATTGAACCGGCCACCCAGGGGGCCAGTCCTTCTCAGCAATAATGCTCTTGTCAGCCCCTGTATCTAGTAAGCCCGAAATCTCCTTACCTTCTATAAACAATCTTAACAGGGGGTGTTGATCCGTATCCAAGGATAGGAATGTTAAATCCACCCCGGAGGAACCAAAGCCATCTCCTCCCCTCACCCTAGCACGGGATGGGTATTTGCCATGCAAAGTGGGTAAGAGGAGCAGTTGAGCTATTTTATCTCCTGGGGCAATGGCCGTTATTCCTCTTGGTGATTCTACCATGATTTTTATAATTCCTTGATAATCAGGATCAATGACCCCTGGATGTACTATCAGGCCTCGCAGGGCTGTGGAAGATCTGCCAATTAGTAGCCCTACTGTTCCTGGTTCCAATGGACCTTTTAAATCTGTCTCTATCAACTGGACTCCCATACGAGGCGTTAAGATAAGTCTCGTGGTGGAGCGGAGATCCAACCTGAGGAGCCTTTAGTGGCTCTCCGCGGTTCTTGGGATGTCTGAGAGAAGGCCATCTCTCCAGGCTCTTCTCCGTCTCTTGTTCCTCCACTGCCCCATATATTTGCGGGCCCTGGGGTCGGGGGCCCCGCTGCCCGTTTTTTGAACGAGCCCCACCGAAACCTGATGCCAGGGGTTGGCCATTGATACCTTTCACTGATCTACACTCATTGGCCCAGTGATTACCTTTCTTGCAACTTGGACAAAGACCTGGTCTTGGTGACTGCTGCTCCCTTTTTCTTACTTGACCAGAGGCACCACGTTGAGGACAGTCTCTTTTTATATGTCCGGGCTGCCCACATTGATAACAATTTCCTGTGGATCCCCCTCCTTTTCCTGTCAGTTGCATAACTGCTGTTGCAAGGCCTGCGTTAGTCAGTGGTCCACCCAATTCATGGCAGACTTTCATCCAGACCTCAATTCCTTTATTTTTATACGGTGTTATGGCTGCCCTGCACTCTTTAGTACACTGCTCGTAAGCTAGTTGTTTAATCAGGGTCATAGCTACGTCGGCATCGCCAAAGATCTTTCCTGCGGCTTCTACCAGCCTGGCAATAAAATCTGAAAAAGGCTCCATGGGCCCTTGTAAAATCTTAGGTTGCCTGATACCTCCCCTTTATTAGGAAGGGATTTCCAAGCTTTTGTGGCTATATTATTGATCTGTTCATAAACTTGTGGAGGATATCCAGTCTGTTGTTGGGCAAAGCGCCCCTGTCTGAGCAACATGTCTCTATCCCAGGCAGCTTGGCCTCCACCTGCCGCTAGATTTACTGCAGCTTGCTCGTTAGCAAATTCTATTAAAAATGCTTTCCAGTCCAAATACTGCCCTGGACTTAAGCACGCTTTTGCTAACTGACTCCAATCAGTGGGTGTCATGCAATGCCTATGTAAGGCCTCAATTTGTGCCACAGTAAATGAGGCTGTAATACCATAGGTTCTGACTGACTCCGCCAAGGATTTGATAGTTTTAAAATCCAAGGGCTCATAATATCTTTGTCCTTGTGGGTCAACAAATACAGGGCAAGCTACCTGTAATTCTTGTCTGACATCCCTCCATACCTCTGGGCAGAAGGAGCGACCGAATGGAGGCTCCGCCCTGTGTTGACTTCCTTCCTCACGATAAGGGGGAGGAGCGGTCGGTTCCACCTTAGGGACCTCACCCCTCCTCTTTTCTTTCTCCCTGTGTTTCCTCTCTCTTTGTTCCTCCTTCTCTTTCACCGACATCCATTTTGCCTTTTCTACTAACACCTGCAGTTCCTCTTCAGAATCAGAAGATTCAGAGCTTGAACTGCACTTGCTATGTTGGCTGACAGATCTCTCCTCTTGAAGCATCTCCAAAGCCACCTGACCTTTCCACACCGCCTCTTTGCACTCCCCTCTATCTTCTAGGCAACTGCGTACTAATTTCCATACTGGTCGAACTCCTGCCTTTAACTGCTCTTGTTCCCATGCAAGGTCCAGATCTTTTCCCAACTTATCCCAGCAGGAGATAGTCAAGCTTCCTGACACTGCAAACCAGGGTGCAATGGTATCGCACTCATTCAGGAATCTTTCCAAAGTGCTTCTCTTCATTTTTAAATTTTTTGATAAAAGCAGCTCTTGCAGAGCCAAAAAAATTGGATGAGACTGAGAAGTTCCCATCTTAAAACTTATATGCCTAACTTGCCAGTTAACAAGCACCTCTACTTACTTTCGGTTCGCTGTTATCATGAACCCCCTAGCTCAAACCCTGAGACTTTATTGCCGCTTGTTCCCACGGTCTTTATTGTCCTACCTTACCGTAGGAACTTTCCAGCGCTGTCCCTTGTCTGCTCAACGTTCTGGTCCCAGCTCGGGGGGAAGAGGTTCCCCGTACGGGCCACCACTTGTCGCGTCTCCTCGGCTGGCAAGAAAGACACGAACACTAGGATCTTCGTTAAGCAGTTTTATCAAGCCTTTCTTTTTTCTTCTTCCCCCGAAAACCTCCCCCAAAACCTCTTAAGAACCCTTCTCAAGCCAATTGCAAACAGCCACGTATGCTCTGCTGATAGGCTGCCTTCTGCTGGCCACATATGGTCTGACCAGGCACCACCAAAAAAGGGCAGGCTAAATGCCAGCCTCAAAACACGGGAGCGGGAAACAGGCGCCATCTTTAAGGTGCGTGCGCGCTCCTACAGTAGCTGGATGCGCTGGGCGCTGGGTGCGGCCATGCGGGGCCCGGGCCAAAGTGTGACCCTGACTCTGAAGCCGAGACCCAGCGACCTCAGGGGCGGTACGGCTCCCCCGGCAGAGGCGGCAGGGCGGTGGTGCCGCACACCTGCAGTCCCAGCCACTCGGGAGGCTGAGACTGGAGGATCACCCGAGTCCAGGAGCCCTGGGCTGCAGTGCGCTATGCTGATCGGGCGTCCGCACCAAGCTCGGCATCAACATGGTAACCTCCCGGGAGCGGGGGACCACCAGGCTGCCCAAGGAGGGGTGAACCGGCCCAGGTCGGAAACGGGCGCCGTCTTTAAGGCGCACGCGCTCCACACCGCTGGATGCCGCAGAAGAGTTGAGAATGGAGTGAGATGCCGCAGGCTAGATCTAGCCCAGGCCAAGGGGGAAAAGTGGGGAGGAGCGCAGCTGGATCCCACTTGGGACCAGGTTCTTGGCTTGTCACCGACTAGCTCACTTGGTTTGGTGGTGGCTGTGGCTGGGAGTGCTGGGAGGCCTTCTGCAGGAGACTAGATGCAGCTCTTTAGACAAAGGCCTGTTCCATCATTCCCCATGGTGGATCCCGATGAAGAGAAACAGTCCATGGTTTCAGGGTATTTATTGTCATGGTGGAGAGTGGCATGAGTGAATCCATACCTCGGACCTCAGGGCAAATGTGAGATTGAAATACCTTTGCAAGGAGAAGTGGCTGGGAAGGGGAGTAGCTAAGCCCCTAGGTGCCTCATTAACATGGGGTTGTCTTGAGGCTATGTGACCACACCTCTACCTGTGTAGAGGGTTGGGCGTTCCCCTTACGTGACTGATAGTCACAGACCTATGAAGAGATGTGGCCTGTGTCTGGAGCCTGGGACCCAGGAGCATGGCAAAACGCCTACTGTCCCTTACAGGATTATTCCCTGTTGGGGAGCCCCTACTGGGTTCGTCGGAGTTTTAAACCTTAGCTCAACCAGAAACCAGGCTTCTTTCACAGTTCCACAGAATTAGCTTTGGAAGGGGCTTTTTCAGACCAACGCTCCTCCTTGAGCTCAAGTAATTGTTCCTGTGCTGCCACCAAAGCCTGAGAAATTTTCCTATCTTTATCATCATCAATGGCATCTCTGACCAGTGCCCAAAGGCAGAAGGCAGTAGGATTAGCTAGCCTCTGCCTTTCTTAGCACTTTTCCCACTCTTTCCCAAAGTCCCCTCATCTGGAAACCAAGGGCAGTATAAATCCACCAGGGCTAAAAATTTTTCAAAGGTTTGCCTTTTTCTAAGGTTTTCTAAGGTTTTAACCCTCATCTGTAATAATCCTTTCAGGGTTTGAGTAAAACCCCGCTTGCTGTTTCCCTGTCCCATTGCACTGCTAAACCCTTTGGATGAGTGGTGACGGGTACTCACAGGTCCAACACTTTCACTTTGTCCACCCAAGTGCTGCGCTTTGGCTTCAATCGTTGCAGTGTTCCTGAGAAGTCCCCCTCCCCCGCCCCACGTTGCGTGCCACCTATAGTTGACCCGCGACCATCAGTCAATGTAGGTATCTCGAATGGGGGTCTGGGAATTAAAGGACAGGGACCAGAGAAGAATGGAGCCAAGACAAAGTTCTGATCAAGGCTCAACTTTATTGCAAAGCAGCTTATAAAGGCAAAAGCCATAAGCCCAACCCCGAGACGTGACTGACGACATAGATCACCTCATGCCGGCAGCCATTGGCATAGGTTTCCATTTCTCAGCATAGGCCTCTTTAATCAGGCCAAAAGCAAAACTCCTAACTTGGGTGGGGAAATTCCACCAAGTCCTGTGATAGCAAAAATAGCTGATGCAGCAATTCCTGCTATGCAGGTCAAGGCAGAAGAATGTCCACTCTTAGGTGGCAGAGGTCTAGAAGATAAGGCAGCCATTTATGGATAATGTGTCTTCTTGGTGCTATGGGAGGGGGGTAACCTCTCTAACATACAATGTTGGGACTGTTTCCACTACTGTAATAGAGAGCATAGTTAAGACAGTAGGGCACTTTTGCTCTCAGAGGAAGAGAACAGGCAAGAAAACCATCCAAGGAACCCTTGGCAGGCTTCGTCATAGGTGTTGGCAAAGCTGTTTGCCTCCACCATCATTACAGAAGGTACGACTATGGGTGATGGAAGAGCTTGAGAAATGTTTATTGGCCAGTGTATGTTCAGAATCAACCATCATGTCTCCTTCATAACAGCCTTGTGCTAAAGATTAAGAGGTGAAATTAATGAGGAAAAATGTTTTTCTGTGTTTTGACACTGGTAGCATAAGTTTTGGTTAGTAAGTGGGAATTGTTATAGGTCTGGGGTTGATCAGAGATTGACTTGTTTGACAGTGAATAAGTTTTAACAAAGAGACTTTGTCAGATACTGGCTCCAGGACTACACTTGAAATTTGAGATTCTCAAGATACAGCCAAGAGCTATGCTAGTTAGGGGTTTATAAAGGCTAAAAACACACGGTTACATTTTTGGGGTCAAGTGAACATAGATCCCGCCCTTGTGTAAGCAGGACTTGACTTTTGTGACAGATAGTTGTAGATTTCTCACTTATCTTGAGTAAGCAAACATTTTTGTACAGAAGTGGACCAACGATTAGCTTGTGACCTTCTGTCTTGGAAGAACAGCAGAGGCATGTAAAATTTTACAAGACTCTAGGTACTTTTATTTATTTATTTATTTTGATGAAAAAAAATTACAGTTAACTTTTATTTCCAAAATAAAAAACAAATTTTAATTACGGCAGTGCCATATAGTACAAGGCATTTGTTGGCATATGTCATCTTTAAACTGCATTCCACAGTCTATAGTTCTTTGACTCTAGGTACTTTTAAGAATAGCCCAAATGTTCCGGGAAGTCGTCCATCTCAGGTAATGTAGCTAAGAGTACATTTCTACAAGCTAGAGGCTTATCAGCAGAGGACGAGCTTTGCTCTTATTAAGCATAATGTCAGCCATCACAAAATTAAGTATATAACTAGCTGGACCATGCACCAAACGAGGGCCTGTAGAAGGACAATTGTAATCGGTTGTTTGCCACTTCAGACTCTTCATGAGGAACGAGCTCCTGTGAGAGTAAAGTCATCCTCATCTTTCCAAACCTGTGAGTTTGATAACAGTATCTTGCCGCCTCCTTTAATCAGGGAAGATGGGTGGCTGGATGTGGCTGTAAATCTCCAACCCAAATAAGCCCAGGCAATGAAAACACAACTCAGTTAATATGAATCAAGCTGCACGCCTAGACTGGGCAGATCTGCCACTATACTCCCCTCTTCCCTGTCTAAGTGACCCCGTATAACCTGCGGTTTCTCCAGGCCACGTGCTGTTGCTACTTTCCTTCCACCTTCTCCTCCATCCTCCTCTCCTCCACTCCTTCTCCTTCTACCTTCTCCTTGTTCTCCTCCTCCTCCTCCCAGACTTTCAGCTCCACCTTCCCCTCTCCTGCCCAATCACCGGCTCTAGCCTTTATTTTACATACTAAGGTGGGGAGAAGGTTCACAAGAAGTCACCTGAGTACTGACTCCTTCCTTGTTAGCAGCCCCAGGGCTATCTGCAACACTTCTTGCCCTTTCTGTTCTAATAAAAAACAAAATCTTTCTCTCAAATATAGAGCACAACTATTACCATTTTATAATTTCTAAAGTATAAGATAGACTTATAAATCCCCAGGCTTATAAATCTACACCTGACTTATATCCTGGCTTTAGATTATATGCCATCTGAGACCATCCTCTCAAATCTATATCATCTCTCTCAATGCTAATCAGCTTTGGTTGGCTATGAGACTACCAGTCTTCAACCCCATCAGAAATCCAAGAATGACTAATATTACCTAAAAATTTGAGAGGCACAAAATACAGCTTCCAAAACATAGCCAATTTATAGAGACCTCTGATTACCTGGACAGCCCCTTATACTTCACAATGTTGGAGCATCTGTCTTCAGCCTTCTGTCCCAGGATCATCTGACGGACCTTTGTAATACAGCATGTAGAAGGGCTGATTACTCTGTCTTGGCAGAGATTATCAGTCGTCTATTCTGCATGGTGTGTCCTTTTTCTGGACAGTATTTGTCTGCAGATGAAATGAGGCAGTTTTTGCCTAGTGGCTGTCTTGCCACAACTGGAGCAACTCCACTGATGCTCAATTTCTAATTTGAATCCAAGAAAGGGTGCTGTCAGGAGCAGACAGGTCTCTAAGTCAAATGATCTTTAATATAGAGATGTCCATAAACGTCATATTCTGTGAACTTCTGAGGCCTTTGAAGACTATCTATCTACCCAAAGCATTTCTGGACTGTTAAGCCTTGACTATTCTTGGCCTAATTGAAATTATCTCAGAAACACCCTTTTAAACTCAGGACTATGAGTTTGCTATCTGGCCCTTAACTCGAATTGCTTATTCATCTAAAAACAGTTTATAATGGCAGTTGTAAAAGGACTGTGTCTAAGCCTTATATTCTTAAATGTGTTATATAGGCACAATGCCCATGTAAGAGTAATAATATTAATCCCAGTTTCACATCAATAAGAAAGTTATACCAATGAACACATTAAATTTGTTTCAAATAAATTCTGTACCAATGTAAGATATAGCTAGGTAATGTTTTGCTTAAGAGTAAATTTTCCTAACTTATCCCTATTTGTCTAGTTCTATAATTTCTATGATATTACCATATCCCTTCTTTCTTTCCCACCCCCTTCCCTTTTACCTAAGAAGGAAGGGTAGTGAAGAGGAAAGGAAAGATAGAAATCTCGGAGTTTAAGCTCTCTACTTCCCTCCCTGTCCAAAGCTACATTTGTATCCATTAAATGACAACATATCTATAATTCATAAAATAACCAGAACCATCCACCACAACTTAAAGAACTGGGATGATGGTCTTTGCTTCCAGCTGAATTGAGACGAAGAATTCCTTCCTGGGGGCCCAAAGGGAAGTAGGAAAGTTGGCTTTGTCAAAGGAGAGCTAGCTGGCATCATTTGCCTTCCAGTCACTATGTGCTGAGAAAGTTCATTGCTTAGCTGACATCTTGACCATGACAGTCTGAAAGGCTGGATAGGCAAACTAGCTGTTCTGCAAAAGTTCTGGGAGCAAGTCTTTAGAAGAAGCAGCTTTGATGTAGTTGAGGTAGAGTTAAGCGCGAAGCTGGAATGGAAGGTCCCAGAATCTTAGCATCCTGGAGTGTGAATCTTTTCAGGGCTGTCTTTTTCTTCTTTCATCCTGCAGTACACAAAACTTAAAAGCAACATATAGTTCTATAAAGACATTTACATGGACCATGCTGGGTGCACAGATGGTCAATGAAGATCAATAAAGAAAGATGAGTGCCTTTCTTCAGGTTCGTTTGATCACATAATCAAACTGCAATAGAACTTTGTATACATCCTCGTAAAGGATGGTATGTAATCACAAGTCATGAGAAATTTGAACCCAATAAGTGTTATTGGCTGTGTATAGACATTTTAGTCTCAGCCATTCCAGAGCTGTCTCCATATAGAGACATAAACATCACCACACACACATCACCTGTTTTGTTGATTGTGCTAGTCTCCCTTTTCTTCTCTGTTGCCAAGGTCTTCGCGAGGTCTCCCTTTGTCATGTCTGATTTTTATCAACTTGGAAGGGACCCACAGCTTTTCTTTTCCTATGGAAACATAGGCATAACCCCTCCCCCAGCGTAACACATTTCCCATTTTCCATTCTGACGTCAGAATATCCTTAATATAAACAGGCTGGTTTAGTTCAATAGTTCTTTTCACAATCCAGTGGCTTTCAGCAGCTGTGGTGTTTTGTTCATTCTCATTTAAAATTTTTAAGGTTAATAAAAGAACTATGTCACCTGCCTTTGGGGGTTCTTGTTGATCCCTTTTGTCTGTTAAGCATCTCCTTCAGAGTTCGATTAGATCTCTCCACAATTGCTTGTCCTGTAGGATTCTGTGATATGCCTGTAACATGTTTTATATTATAATATTAAAAAAATCGCTTCATTGTATTAGAGATATATGCCAGACCGTTGTCCGTTTTAATTTGTGTGGGTATCCCCATAATGGCCATAACTTCTAACAGATGTGTAATTACAGAATCAGCCTTTTCTGACACTAATGCAGTTGCCCACTGAAATCCTGAATACGTGTCTACAGTATGGTGCACATATTTCAGTTTTCCAAACTCTGTAAAATGGGAGACATCCATTTGACAAATGCCATTTCTTTGGGTACCCTTAGGGTTAGTTCCTGTAGGCAGTGGAGTTTGGTTATATAACGAGCAAGTAGGAAATTGTCTCATAATTTCCTTGGCTTGTTGTCAAGTGATGAGAATTCCTTCTTTAAACCTTTGCTGTCAACATGGTGGGTTTTTTTTTTTTTTAATTCTGAAGCCTCTAGTACACTTCCTATCAATAGCTGGTCAATTTCATTATTACCTTGCGCCAGAGGGCCTAGCAGACCTGTATGTGATCTTATGTGTGTTATATATAGTGGATAACTCCTATTTCTGATCATTTCTTGTAGCTGAATAAATAGTGAGGTCAACTCAGAATCATCCTGAATAAATTTGGCAGTCTATGTGTAAAACAACTCTGTGTATTGAGAGTCAGTTACCATATTAAGAGACTCTTGAAAATCTGACAACACCATGATTATCGCATATAAATCAGATTTTTGAACTGACTTACAGGGATTATCAGTCACCTTACTTACACCTTCTTATTTCCATCTTGCCTTTCTTGATTTACTGACATCAGTGTAAAATGTAGGGGCTCCAGATATTGGAGTTCCCTTTATTATATGAGGAAGAATCCAATTAGTTCTTTTTATGAACTGAAGCCACTTGCTTTTAGGGTATCTGTTACTAATCTTTCCCAAGAAGTTACTCCATGCTCTTTGCCAATGTTCATCTTGTGCCCATAACGAGGCAATCTCTGTGTTAGTAAAAGGTACCACAATTGCAGCCGGATCCATTCCGACTAATTGTCGAAGTCTCATTTTTCCTTTTAGTATCAATTCAGAGACCTTCTCAGTGTAGGTTCTTAATTTCTTGCTCTGTTTATGTGCTAAAAATATCCATTCTAAGATTTAATTCCCTCTGCATAAGAATTCCTATAGGGGAATGAGTAGAAGGTAAGATAACTAAGATGCAGGCCATCTTTGGATCAATACGGTTGATCTAGATGTGTATCCTGCAATTTCCTTTCTTTTTTTTTTTTTTTTTTTTTTGGTTTTTTGAGACAGGGTTTCTCTGTGTAGCCCTGGCTGTCCTGGAACTCACTCTGTAGACCAGGCTGGCCTCGAACTCAGAAATCCCCCTGCCTCTGCCTCCCAAGTGCTGGGATTAAAGGCGTGCACCACCACTGCCAGGCCTGCAATTTCCTTTCTATGAAAGCTAACTCCTTCTCAGCCTCAGCTAATAGTTTCCTTGGGCTATTTAAATCTTTATCACCTTGTAAGATTTGGAATAAATTGCTTAGCTCTTGAGTGGCCAAGCCAATTGCAGGCTGCAGCCAGTTGATATCTCCCAGTAGCTTCTTAACTGGTTTCCAGTTAGGCACCTTTTGTGGTCTAACGCTTTGCAGACTTACACCCTAGATAATTAATAGAATCCCCTCTTTGTATTTTTTCAGGGGCGATTTGTAATCCCCAGCAAGTCAAGGTTTTTTGTTTTGTTTTGTTTTTTACTTCATCAAACATTCTTTTCAGGATATTTATATCTGGATCAGCCAATAAGATATCATCCATACAATGATAAATAATGGATTGGGGAAATTGTTTGCGAATCATCTCCAATGGCTGTTGTACAAAATATCGACACAAGGTAGGGCTACTTGACATTCCTTGTGGCAGGACTTTCCAATGGTACCTTTTTATTGGGCAACCTCTATTGAAGGTAGGGACTGAGAAAGCAAACCTTTCCTTACTGCATTCATGTAGAGGAATTGTGAAAAAACAATCTTTCAGATCAATCACTATGATAGGACATTCCTAGGCAACAAGGCAGGCAGTGGGAAATCTCCCTACCCGCCTCCATTTTGCCGTGCTGTCTCCCTCGCCTTGTCTCTCCACCATGAGCACCATTGTAAGTGTGCAGCAGGTTCTAGGGTTGCTCTTGCCATATCCTTCCAGTCTTGGGGGATTGTTCTACTTTTAATAGCCCAAGAAGTCAGGATTTGTTTTACAAATGCCAAATGCATTACAAAATTAGTGACACTTTCCTTACATTTCCTCAGCTCTGACACATCCCCGGGCTGCCATGCTGATTCCTGATGGCCCTGTGGATGACCGTCATCTGAGGTCTGGTTGCATGCTAACCGGGTAGACTAAAGTTCGTTCTCTAATAACGTTTGGTTGGCTTTCTCTAATTTTATCTTCTGCGTCTACCTGAATATTTTCCTTAATTGAAATTTTAAATTCCTCCCTTAAGGTCTGTGTCCACACTTCGTATCTCTCCTTTTGTTGCTCCTCCTGTTCCCTGAGTTCCTGTATTCTCTGTTCAAGGTTCTGCCTCCACAGTTTGAATTTTTCTTTATATTCCATTTGAATTTTTCTTTATATTCCAATTCTGATAGTCTGCTATCCATTTTATTTTGATTAATTAATTTTAAAAGTTTATTTTCCAAGTCTTGCTCCCAATCCTCATTATTTTCTCTACTGCTCAGTCTGATCTGTGAACTGCTGCTACTTTGTTCTAGCATTTTTTCCAGCTCCTGACTCACACCTTCATTTTCATCTTTCTGTCTCTTATTCTGATCTATAATTTCCTGTGTCTTCAATTCTAGTGTTTTCTCTAGGTCACATTGCCAAGTCTTAAATTTCTCTTACTACTGTTCATGGCACTCTATAATTTCCTGTATCTTCTGTTCTAAGTCCTGCTTCCATAATCTCCTCTTTATGTTGTAATTCTGATATTCTGATATTGCAGCATTTGCCTTATTTTGATTTGCTAGCTTTAGTAAATTATCCTTTAGACTTTGCTTCTTTTGACCAATAAAATCCTGAACCTTTAGTTCTAGTGTTACTTGTAATCTCTTTTTTAAGGCAAGTAATTCTTTTTTTTCTAGGGCCCTGTCTTTTGAGAAGACACAGTAAATCAAGAGAATTAATATTGCAGTATCGGTAAATGATGAGGTGTCTATTTCCTTCAAATCCATCCCTGTCAAACCATTCAAAATATCATCACATAAAGCCCAAAAGATGTTTATTATGTTTCTCATCTTTAAGTATCAATGTATTACCTGGTCTGGAGCCCTTTGTACCTTTCTCTCCTGATTCTTTTATTCTCGGGGAGAGGCTGAGTGTAAAAAGACCCGCATCCTCTGTATCCCTGTCTGGGTTGCAGCTGGCAGTGTGTGCTGATATCAGGCAACCCACAGCCAAGCAATTACTCCAGAGATTCAGTCTGGCTGTCCTAGACATTGGGGTGGGGTGGGGGAGGGGGGACAACAGGAAAGGGAACACAGAAAGACTCTCCCAGGCAAAGATGCCCAGAGCAGTTCACTATGTTTGCCCAAAAACTACCTTGAAGGCAGTTTGTTCCAGGATCACCTGCCCATTCCTGCAATTCTTGTACAGCGCTGCTCAAGCTCAGCTCCAGGCTGGGGTGTTGCCCGTGGCTGTAGCTCTCTGTCCGGGGGGTTGGGGGAGGGAGCCTCTCTCCCGTTCTCTGTAGGCCCCAGACCCAGTCAGCGTTCAGTCTGGACTGCTGTAGCCTAGACCACTGCCCAGGCCATAGTCGAGAGTTGGGGGACAGTGAACTTTTATCTCAGGTTAGTTGAGTTCTAATCAATATATTGGGCCTGTTTTGTTGCAGTAAATCTCCAACCCAAATAAACCCATGCAATGAAAACACAGCTCAATTAATATGAATCAAGCTGCACGCCTAGACTGGGCAGATCTGCCACTACACTCCCCTCTTCCCCGTCTAAGTGACCCCGTATAACCTGCAGTTTCTCCAGGCCACTCCAGGCTGCTGCTACTTTCCTTCCACCTTCTCCTCCATCCTCTCCTCTTCTCCTTCTCCTCTTTCTTCAACTCCTCCTCCCAGACTTTCAGCTCCACCTTCCCCTCTCCTGCCCAATCACGGGCTCTAGCCTTTATTTTACAAATTAAGGTGGGGAGAAGGTTCACAAGAAGTCACCTGAGTACTGACTCCTTCCTTGTTTGCAGCCCAGGGCTATCCCCCACAGCTGGAGAAATAATCTCCCAGAAAGAGATTGCGTTTTCGTAGCTGGGAAGTTCAGCTTTTAGATTTGGCCTCAGCTTTTAAGAAGATAGGCGTATCCGTCTGGCGTGGGATTCTGAGTCAGAAGAGGTTTTATCAGTATTTCCACCTCCTTTAAGTTGTTGATCTCTTGGTCTGGCTTTGGGAATTTGCATAAACAAACACATTGATTTCTTTTAGGTTTTCTAACCCTACGGAGTGTAGATTTTTAAAGCATTCACTTAGAATATTTTGAAATCATGTGTATTATAAGGTTTACCTGTTCACTTGGTTTTGTTAATTTGAGCATAAAGTTCAAGTTTTCTTCCTAGCCCCAAGTTTCGGAAATAACAACTCTGAAATTTAAAATATATATTTACAAATAAATACTTTGGTCAGTTAGCCTTGACTGGTTCCCCTGTAGCTCATAAGTTAATAACCCATTTATTCTAATCTAAGTTCTGTCATGTGATGGTTACCTGGTTCTTTGCTGCATGAGACTCTACTCATCTGTGGGTCAACTCCTCCCTCACTGGGCTCTCTCCCAGAATCCTTACTGCATACTGGGTCCATCTTTTATTTCCTGCCTCAGCTACAGGCCAATCAGCTTTAATTGACAAGTGTTGCATCCATAGAGTATACAAGAGATTTTCTCTACATTTAGGTCTTCTGTTGTTGTATCAAGGTTCTGTTCTTAAAGAACCAGATTTTAGAATCATTGATTCTTAGCATTATTTTGTTTCTGTGTCATTAATTTCCCAGTTCTTATTTTTACTATTTCTTGCCATCAACTAACTGGGTTTTGGTTTGGTTAGTTCTTGTTTTACTAGATTCTTTTTCCAAATTCTTGAGATGTATCAGCAAGTCACTTATTTGTGTTCTTGCTGATCTTTTTATTTTTTTTTATCCGTAGAATGTGCACAAGTTAGAATCACACAGGAATAGGAAATTTCAGTAGAGACAATTAATTCCTCCTCCACCAGGCCAGGTCACATGAGTCATGTTCTGATCACCTTTGCCCTGGGAGCTGATGCCATGATCTGTGCCCTCCACAGTAGCCTGAGGTAGAAGATAGTTCTTGAACCACTCAGACATAATGAAGAGATCTTTGAGTCATTTTTACTCCTTCCTAAATGTTTTGATGTCTGCCAGGGCCCCTCCTACCCCTTTCACTAACTTTTCAACTTCGCTGGGTATAACAGGACATTCAACTTTTCCAGGTATGACAGGGTAGCCTTGCTAGTTGTCAGTCACTTACTTCATGTACTTGAGGTCTACCATTCTATGCTTTTCCGACTATTAGAGTTTGCTGAGGTTATTTATTCTGTATGCCCACAACACACTAGATGGTAGCGCCCAAGCCAATTAACTAAGAAATAATTAATGAAGAACTTCAGTGGCAGGAATAGAGAAAATACCTTATGGTATTTTTGTTATGTCTGTTAATTTCTCATGGTGCCATAAAGGCCTATTCTGGTCACTTGGTTGTAGCTCCCTTCCTCCCCCCACCTCCCCCACCCCCACCCCAAGGTCCTCTCCTTTACCCTGGGCCTACAGACACATCCACCATTCCATACACACAATAACAGCGCAGACACTGGGTCCCAACAAGGAAGGAAGGAAGGAAGGAAGGAAGGAAGGAAGGAAGGAAGGAAGGAAGGAAGGAATGCTTCTCGTTTCTCTGATTTTTCTGCCTTTGTATATGACTTAAAGCATTTAATGCTATTTTTTCACTCTGATTTTGACATCTTTGACTGCCATACGTCCAGCAGAGGTTCTTCTCTGGTCATGTTTGGGGTTCTAAATTCTTGAGCTTGCACGTAAAGTTTTCATTAGTCTGTCCTACTGGAGCTGCTCAGTGACTACAAGGGGGCTTCCTACATGGATAAGGGCATCCAGTAGATAAGTGTTGGTCCTTTGGACATTCATTGACAATTTCATATAGTTATACAGTTTATTATATCCAACGCAACTTAGAACATGTGTATATGTATATATGTATGTAACCTGTTGTATTCAGTTAGTGCTTCATGTGCATGGGTCTGACAGAATGAAAACTTACTGCGAAGCTGATACTATTTCAAGTCAGTGTAAAATGAGTCAAGATGTCAGGACAGACAATTTCCAAAAAAGTTAGATTTAGCCTCAGGTCATATGTGAAGGTAAATTCTATACACACTGAAGATTGTGATTGTAAAAGAATAAAATCATAAGGGCAGAATACTAGAATTTCTTCATGTTTAATAACATAACTGAGAATCGCCCCATCCCTCACCCCAGTATAAAGCCTGAAATCAGAAACAAAAAAGCAAAACTTGGAGGAAGGTAATTTAAAATCTAGAAAGCCCAAGGTAGACACTTAGAACGTGAAACAGTGTATGTCCTTAAATACACAGTGGTCTCTCACAAGTTAGTGAAAAGAGACAGAAACGGACGCCAAATACCACATATCAAGGCAATCAGAAGATATGGGAGGGGCATTATTGGGTGTGAGCCAGGGCTTTGTGTCCCTGTCATCCTCAGAGGAGACTGGCTGGTTCTCACTGAGTCTTTCCTTTATTGGCCAATGTACATATGTAACCTGTTGGGTCCAGTTAGTTCTTCCACTACTCACAACATGCAACAGGGTTTAAATATCTTGTATGCAAAATTGTCATGCTAAATGAATGTGTTTGTGGGTTAATTGTATTGAGCTATGTAATTATCACCAGCTTGTGTGTTGCAGTGGACTGCTGTATTGGAGTGTGTTGCTGTGTATTCACTGCTCTTTGAGGCCCTCAGTGCCTGGCACAGGGCCTTACTTGGAATTGAATATGTAGTGTCAATAAACTCTTTTCTCTCACCTTTGTGTCAGTAAAGTTCTTAGGCCTAAACATCAGTTGATTCCTGATTCATGGTGCTGAAGAAAACAATGTTTCTAGCAGATTCTGATCTGTGGACTCGCCACCACTCATGCACACTTGCCGTTTGGGAAGGGTGTGACGAGCCTCCTAGGCAGAAGGACTGTAGTGCGTGCTGGGCTGCCGTGTCCCGCAGGCCACAGATACACTCAGTAGGTGTAAGAGTTGGGAGGGAGGGAGACGGAGGCTGAGCACCGCCCTCCACTCTACTTTGACTCGTTGGACAGTCACTTCCTTTCCATTTAAGCCACCACACCTTGGCGTCGTGGGTCCCTGGGTCCTGTGCCATGAGTACTGCCTCTGAAGCTCTCTAGACCCAATCCCAGCCCTGCCATTTCATTATTCTGGGGATCACTTATCTCCCTGGTTATCATAAATTAATGGATGGCTGCACATCAATTCTGGAGGCTTCCATGCTCAGGAATTCCCCTTTGTCTGGATGCATGTCAGTGGTGATAAAAATCACAGTGGGAAACTTGTGAGCACCACACAGGATCAGTGGCCAGTCCTGCAGTACAGTGCAGCTCCTGCGGAAGGGCGTTCCACCACTATACCTAGTAAGCCATGGAGCTTATCGTCATCGGCTTACATGTAACAAATGGACGCTTGGAGACAGGAGGTCACCGACTCCCTTGACATCACACAGCCAGTGAGCCCCAGAGCCAGCAAATCAGAGTAGTGAGAAGCAACATGTCCAGTAAAAAGCAAAGTAAGCATCCAGGGACAAGTGACCCTTTTCCTGGTGCCACTGACATGTTTTAAATGTTGATTTTGTTTTTCTGTTTTTGATAGAGGGTCTCTTAGTGTGACCCAGGCTGGTCTCACGCATAGCCCAGATTGACTCGGGTCATAGTAAGGACCATGCCCCGGCCTCCTGAGTCTGGTGTTGCAGGCATGAGCCACTGTGCCCAGCTCCATGACCCTGCCCCAGCCTCCCGAGTCTGGTGTTGCAGGCATGAGCCACTGTGCCCAGCTCCATGACCCTGCCCCAGCCTCCCGAGTCTGGGATTTAAACTACAGGATCAAAGATGATGCCAATAATTTGGTGTCCTCTGACCTTAACAGTACTTTGTACCAAGTAGGTAGATGTGGAAGAAAGGCCCATGAGCTGCCCGCCTATCACAGTGAGTTACAAAAGAGTCAAAGGCACGAAGACCAATCTTCCTTCTAATATGAGAAGCAGAGGACAGGCTTTATGTTCTCTGTGGGATACACTGTTGTTTGAACAGCTAAAGAAAGGGTTATCATTGTTAGGTATATACATACAGCTCGGGGATTTTAAGTGCGCTTGTGAGTGAGGTCAGTGTGTTCCAGATGGATGACCTGGAAGAGCATAAACATTCCTGAGAGGGAGGGAGGGAGGGAAGGAGGGAGCTCTGATACTTTAGAAAAACATACAGCGCCCAGCGTTGTTTAAAAGAAGAAGCCATTTGGTGATAAGTGTACTGGAATTTTTGAGGCACTCAATCAGGTAAGTAAATGCTCATACAAGTAGCCCAGCCCTCTTCTTGGTCCTTATATCTACTTTGTGGCTTCCAGGTGGCCCCTCCTTCCTCAGCACCGTCAGGGTCTTCAGCTTGTGACGAGTTGAGAAGTGGGCCGTCAAAGGTTTCCTGATGTGTTTCTCTAATACTCAAGTGTCACAGTTTTGATTTTCAGGTATTCATTCAGGGCCTCCTCACCTGGGGAGGGAAACGTAAGCAGTAGAACGTGGACAAAGATGGCGATCTGTGGCCTAGGCCAGTGTTGTTGAGGATCACCCAATCATCCCAGGGCCTTGCTGACTTCAGCCATCCCTAACTGTCTCGCCCAGTGCAGATGTTTGGGGACCACAGACCATGAGGAACAGTAAGGGCTTAGGTAGCCTACCAGGCCCTCTCAGGATTGGTATGTTGGTTGGCAAGCCTCAGTGCCTAACCTTCATCCTGTTTCCCTGCTCGACAGATTCTACATGTGTCTCCATTTTCCAATCCCGCGTTCAGGGTGCTGTCTGCTATGTTACATTAAACCAAGCAGAGTTGATTAAAGGGAGGGAAGCCTGGGGACATTTCACCTCCAACCTACTGCGAAAGAAAGGAAGTGCAGCTTACATTGCTGGGTAGAGACACAAGACCATGAGGTAGGCACTGCATTGAAACTAATGGATATGGTAGATAGAGGCTGCCAGACGTGTAACCCAGGCAGAATGGCAAACTCTCGTTCCCAGCCTACTCCAGAGCAATTGGATCATTCTCTGTATCCTTTAAGCTCCTAGGTGACTATACTCTGAGAGCTAGCCAAGATGGAGACTACACTGATCTGAGGAGATGTCAAACTTGGAGAGGAACTGTCAGGCGAATTGTAAAACAAGCCTTTGCCTGCCAGTTACGCTGTCTGGAAACAAGCAGAAACAGTTGCTTCCAACTGTGTTTCAGACCCAGGGATAGAAATAAGTGCTTCTTAATCCCTGTAAAATACACTTGTCAAAAATCATTAGGAAAGAGAATCTGATATCTCAAATGAGCCAAATTTGCAGATAAATTTCAACAAATCAAATGTTTTATATTTCAGAGTCATTTGAGACTCATGTAGCCCAGGCTGGCTCACATTTGCTGTTTGGCCAAGGGTGCTCTTGCACTAGTCCTCCTGTCTTCTTAAGCACTGCGTTACGGGCATGGACCACCACACCATGTGCTCACGTCTTACGTGTGTTTTCACACCTACTATTTTTTTGTTGTTGTTGTTTTTGTTTTTTGTTTTTTGAGACAGGGTTTCTCTGTGTAGCCCTGGCTGTCCTGGAACTCACTCTGTAGACCAGGCTGGCCTCGAACTCAGAAATCCACCTGCCTCTGCCTCCGAAGTGCTGGGATTAAAGGCAAGCGCCACCACTGCCCGGCCACACCTACTATTTTAAATCAGTGCAGGACTACATGGAGCTCCCCAGCTGGTCTGCCCCGGCTTTGACTTCTCTGCCAGTGCCTGTCTGTGAACCTGGGCAGCTCACCCAGCCATTCTGAGCTGTGATTTCCTGATCTGAACAAATGAGTTGCTAAGACCTGTCTGCTGGGTATACTTGCTTGTGCTCAGCAGGTTCGGTACTAGCAGTGGGGCCCAGCACAGCTTCAGTATCCAAAGTGAACTGTGCCTTGGACCGTGACATTGGCGTATGTTGGTGCTGTACGTATCTGATCCGAGAGGCCCCACAGACCCTTCCTATTTCAGTGACTCTGCAAGACTCGGCTCAGAGACGGGACCAACTCCTGAAGCTGCTTACGTCCCCAAACTGTCTTGTTGGTTCCACTGAGTCCCACAAAACTCAACTTCATGCTAAAAGCCAGATTTTAAAAGCCAAACACGTTAGCTAAAAGATTTTACCTGTGAGATGACTGAGTGGGTAAAGACACTCTCAAGCAAGCCCCAGGACCTGAGTTTAATCTCACATGGTGACAAGAGAATGGACTCCAACAGTTGTCCCCTGAGCACCACGTGTATGCCACGGCGCACTTAACCCATGCACACAAATACGTGAAGCTGTCTTAAGATGTATTCAATGGTTTTAAAAGTTTTCAGTGTCCTTTGTAAACTGCCATGTAGGGGATGCCTGTCGTGGGACTGTGTGTTCTTGTGTAATTTAATGTGAGTGCACAGGAGCAAAATAAGCCACACATACCTAAGTCTTTTCCAAAGCCAGACTGCTTCACTCCACCGAACGGGGCTGCCACGTCTGTCTTGTTGTAGGTGTTTATGAAAACCGTTCCCGCCTCTAGCTTGTCACTCACGTACATGGCTTTGTTGATGTCTCTCGTGAAGACCCCTGAGGCCAAGCCATATTCAGTGTTATTTGCTCTCTGCAACACCCCATCGATGTCCCTGTAAGATGTTTCCAGAAGCAGAAAACACTATTAAAAGTACAGGAAGACAAAATTGCTTTGCTTAAAGGTTTTTTGCATGTTAAAACGGGCAAACTTCTCTGGCCCCTCCTTAGACTTTGTAATTTAAAGACTCCATCCAGGCTTACACTGAAAGCTGCAGGAGATACTTTAATCCAAAAATATTCCCACTTTTCGAGCATGCTCTGTAGTGCCTCTTTCCACGTGACCAGCCTCATGTTGTTTAGTCTTTGAGGATAGTTGGTGAGTTTCCTGCCCCGGGGTTTTCAGAGCATGTCTTCTGTGTACACCCCTCTCTTCAGCTCTCTGCAGGATCAAAGCTCACCAGTGCCTTCCCTAAACCCTTTCCAGATTCCACCTGTCACCTTAGTCTTTGAGACAGGGTCTCTCTTTGAAGCGGGAGCTCACCAATTAGTCTGGATTGGCTAGCCAGCAAGCCAGATGATGAGTCCCCTGTTCCTGCCTCCCCAGCTCTTGATCTTACAGCCGCATCACACCACCACACCTAGCGTTTATAGGTGCCGAGGATCTGCCCTCAGGGCTTCATGTTTACATAGTAGACATTGTACCCACGGAGCCATCTCCCCTGCCCTCTGAGGCTCCTAATTAAGCAATTGATGTATTCTTAGGGCGAAGCATGTTCATTGATCACATGCTTTCTATGCAGCACAAGGCAGATGCAGGGAGTTATCTAGATGAAACCCAAGTCAGGCCATATGCCCAAGGAACACACCCATTTTGGAATTTAGAAATGACCATGATAGGCCCGAAGGATTCCTCTTTGGCAAGGTACATGTGGTCTTCCACGCCCGTGAACACAGTGGGTTCCATGAAAAAGCCTGCGAGGAGAACAAAAGCATCAGTTAATTGCAGGCGAAGTAGATCGTTACCATCTGCAGCTTCTCAGTGCTTCACCCCACCCTCAAGGGGAGGGTGTTTCTGTTCGGGTGTTGGCCTTCCTGGCTGCCTATTTTTTTCAACAACTTTACTACGAAAACTTAAAACATGCAAAAGTAGAGAATGTATTTAACAAAATAAATATTCCTATGTTACCATCTTGGACTTGATATTTCCCCCAGTGACATGTCTTCAAGCAAGACCCAGACTCCAGTTCTCCCTCCCAAGCAGTGAGCCAAAAGAAAAGGCATTTAAAAGACATAACCACAGCTGCTGCTGCTGCTTCGGAAAACCACCAAACGGCAGATGACGCCGGTGCAGCAGGAGGGCCCGGAGGACCCAGGGGCCCAGGATTAGGCTGGGGCGGTTTCCATGCTTCCATGGAGGATTTGGCAGTGGTCTTAGGGGCCGCGGTCATGGTCGAGGCCGTGGCCTTGGTCGAGGCCGTGGAGCTCGTGGAGGTAAAGCTGAAGACAAGGAGTGGATCCCCGTCACCAAGCTGGGCCGCCTGGTTAAGGACATGAAGATTAAGTCCTTGGAGGAGATCTACCTGTTCTCCCTGCCCATTAAGGAGTCTGAGATCATTGACTTTTTCCTGGGTGCATCCCTAAAGGATGAGGTTCTGAAAATCATGCCAGTGCAGAAGCTGACTCGGGCTGGCCAGCGGACCAGGTTCAAGGCTTTCGTCGCTATTGGGGACTACAATGGTCACATTGGACTTGGTGTTAAGTGCTCCAAGGAGGTTGCTACTGCCATCCGAGGGGCCATCATCTTGGCCAAGCTTTCCATAGTCCCTGTGCGGAGAGGCTACCGGGGGAACAAGATTGGCAAGCCCCACACTGTTCCATGTAAGGTGACAGACCGATGTGGCTCTGTGCTGGTGCATCTCCTCCCTGCCCCCAGAGGCACTGGCATTGTCTCTGCTCCTGTGCCCAAGAAGCTACTGATGATGGCCGGCATAGATGACTGCTACACTTCAGTCAGAGGCTGCACTGCCACCCTGGGCAACTTTGCCAAGGCCACCTTTGATGCCATCTCCAAGACCTACAGCTACCTGACCCCTGACCTTTGGAAAGAGACTGTTCACCAAGTCTCCTTATCAGGAATTCACTGATTATCTTGTGAAAACCCACACCAGAGTCTTCTGTTCAGAGGACCCAGGCTCCAGCTGTGGCTACCACATAAGGGTTTTTATACAAGAAAAATAAATGGAATTAAGTCTGAAAAAAACAAAAAACAAAAAAATAAATAAATAAATAAAATAAAAAAAAACCCAAAAATAAGCCGTAACCACAGTAGCCATTAGCCCTCAGGAAATTGACACACGCCCTCCGTTGTTTGATCATTTCCCTTTCTGATTTAACTAAAGACTGAAATAAATCTACAGGTGCACGCAATTTTTTAATTTCTCACATCTTTTACTTTAATATTTCCTCCTCCTGCCAACCCTCTCTGTTTTGTTAGACAATGTCTCCCTATTGCCTAAGGTTACCTGGAGTTTGCTATGTAGCCCAGGCTAGTCTTGAACCTCTTTCCTGCCTCTGCTTCCCAAGTGCTGGAGGTACAGGTGTCTGCCACCCTGCCTGGATATACTGTAAATTGTCTTAGCATTTTTAATATGCCATTGCTTTGTTGAGGTGACATTTGTTTCTCTATATACTGTAGTCATCAAAGTAATTATCATAATTGGGGCCTGGAGCGATAGCTCAACAGTTAAGAACACTTGTTCTACTGGAAAAAGACCTGGGTTCCGTTCCCAGCACTCACATCTCACAACCATCTGGAACCCCAGTAGCAGATGCACCAGACCCTCTTCTGACTTACAGGCACCAGGCATGCACGTGTACAGGTGTACAGACAGGTCAAACACATACATAAAAATAAAAAATGATAAATCTTTTTAAAATACTATTTTACGTGTTTGCCTGCGTGTATGTATGAATGCACAGCATGTTTGCTTGGTGCCCACGGAGACCAGAAGAGGGTAAGTACTGGAACCGGAGTTACAGTTGTGAGCCACCATGTGGGTGCTGGGAACCAAACCTGGTCTTCTGCCAGAGCAGCCGGGGTTTGAACCCCTGCTCCATCCGTCAGTTCCCAATACCTTTATCTAACACCAGTCTCCACAGACACCATTTTCTTCCTGAACCAATGATGTCATCTGTTAGAGAAATGCAAAATGGTGCTTTTTCTACTCTATCCTTTTTTTTTCTTCCAAGAATTCTTCTGTGGAAATGTCCCCCATATCACTACTCAGCCTTCAGGAAACTCAGTTCATCCAGGAAACACAGGATAAAGACTTTTATTTTCTTTGCAGTTACCAATATCTGAAACAAGGAGCCAGTACACATCAATAGTCAAGACAGTAGTTGTCTCTGTTTTGGGAAATCATAACATCAGGCCTGCCTTGATAGCAGGCCTCCCTGGGCTTGGCTGACTGAGATTTAAATGTCAAAGTGACAAGACTCAAGATGACCGCCTAGTGCCTGATAACCCATCACACCTGTTCCGCAGACAGGCAGGGGCTTGGCCGTCAATGTGGCTTGCCCCCTTCCATTCTACACAGGAAACTGAGGCTTAGAAAAACAGTGCCTGCCACTGTGCCCCCAGCTTAAAAGTGGCCAACCAGGATATAAAGATAATTTTTTGTCATGTTATAAATACCACTTGGTTTGGAGAGAGAACTTAGTGGTTAAGAGTGTGGACCACTCTCGTGAAGGATTCAAGTTTGGTTCAGAGCACTCGACTCTGGTGGCTCACAGCTACCTGTAACTGCAGCTCCAGAGGGGTGTGATGGATCTGGATTCTGCGGACACCTGCTCTTAAATGCTGTGATGGTTTGTATATGCTGGCCCAGCGCGTAGCACTATTAGAAGTTGTGGCCCTGTTAGAATAGGTGTGGCCTTGTTGGAGTAGGTGTGTCACTGTGGGTGTGGGCTTCAATACCCTCATCCTAGCTGCCTGGAAGTGAGTATTCTAGCAGCCTTCAGATGAAGATGTAGAACTCTCAGCTCCTCCTGAACCATGCCTGCCTAGATGCTGCCATGTTTCCAGAGCCTTGATGGTAATGAACTGAACCTCTGAACCTGTAAGCCAGCCCCGATTAAATGCTGTCCTTTATAAGACTTGCCTTGGTTATGGTGTCTGTTCACAGCAGTAAAGCCCTAACTAGGACACATGTCCATAGTCGTCCCCCCTCCCCCATCCTGTTCGAATGCAGGAGTGGCTCTGAGACAGAAGGGGTTGCCATCCATTCCGGCTTTGGGGTGGGGTGCAAGCCATCAGGCAGGCGCTCCCCTGGAGGGGCTCTTACCTGGCCTCTGCACCTGCCTTCCTCCGTACACCAGTGTGGCTCCCTCCTTCACCCCAGTCTCACAGTACTGCAGCAGCTTTTCCAAGTGGGCTTTGTGGTTTTGGGGCCCATGGTCTGTAGATCTGTCCAGGGGATCTCCAATTTTCATCTTTTTAATCTCTTCCACCTATATAGATAGCATGCAGCCCACAAAAAGCGTCTGATGTTAATGAAGTCCACAAAAAGCATCTGATGTTCGTTGTAAGAGTGGATGTCCCTGGCCGAGCCCCTGCCCACAGACATGTTGTCCTAAGCAGTTGACAGATGTGTGGTTATTGGCTCTTTGCAGCTGCACTGGAAGTGGGTCTTCAATATTTCCATGTTACAGAAGGATAGGCCTTCAAGAGGTTAATTGGCCTGTGGTCACACACAGTCACTCAACTGGCTTTAAAGGCTGAGTTCTTAAGTACTATTTGCTAACAATTACAAACCAGGCACGGTGCATCAAAATCTGAATGATAACCTGTTAAAAGCAAACTGACATTCTGTAGTTCTCATTAACATGGCACCTTAAGGCTCTTAATAGAAGAGTTTAGTGTTTCCCCCTTTCTAAATGTCAGAGTGCCTTGGGAGATTCTCAGGGAATAGCTATGCCAGAACAGTTGCTGGAATGTTTTTGACTTTGGGGGTTTTGTTTTTTGTTTGCTTTTGAGACAGGTGTCATGTAGCCCAGGCTGACTGAGAAATCACTGTGTACCCAGGGATGGCCTGGCCTGCAACCCTAGGATGGATGTTCTGGTGAGAAGCGATCACACCGTCCCTCACTGGCAGATCTGCACTTGCTGCTTACCGTCTTTGCCTTCTGCTGTCTACGTTTTATGACTAACTCCAGTCAGTGAGAAGAGTGGGAGTCACTATGACCCCGTAAATTCAAATATAGGGCTGCTTCTAATCTCTCCGTGTCTCGCACGGAGCTCTGTGCTGGAGAGATGCTCTGTGAGAGAGCTCCATATCTGCCTGCCTGTTTTTGTATCACCAACACCCAGCACAGCGTCTGGCGTTGCTAGGTGCTCAATAAATAGCTGTTGAGGGGCTGGTAAGGTGGACCAGAGGATAAGAATGTATACCATTACAGAGGAACGACCTGAGTTTGGTTCCTGGTACCTACATCAGGTGCTCACACCCGCCCTTGCCTCCAAGGTGTACACACACACACACACCCCTACCGGGGTTGTGTGGGTAGTGTATGTCATTAATTCCAGTAATTAGGAGGCAGAGGCAGGCAGAGGCAGGCAGATCTCTGAGTTTGAGGCTAGCCTGGTTTACATAACTAGTAGTTCAAGCCAGCCAAGGTATATAGCTAGATCCCACTCATAAAATAAGTTTATACGTTTTTTGTTTTTTTTTTTTAAGGAATACAACAAATGAATACAAAAATGGCCTGTGTGTAAAACACACTTGTACTGGACCAGTACGACAAGTGCTTGAAAGTTCTGGTCTCTGCTCTGGAAATTTTATCTAGTGTCAGATTCTACAAGCCTCTATACATCTAAGTGTGAACTGGATTCTAGTGAGACCCAAAGTGAATTCTGTTAAACTCAGGAGTCAGTGACTCCTCTCTGCCTGCCTGTGTGGAACTGTGTCATACTCTCATGCTCTGCTTCTGTGTGTTAGTTTATGTGCCTGTGTATGCAGAGGTGTGTGTGTGTGTCTGTCTGTCTGTCTGTCTCTACAGGTGTGTGCGTCTGCAGGTGTGTGTGTATGTCTGTGTGTATGCGGGTGTGTGTGTGTCTGTGTGTCTGTGTGTGTATGCAGGTGTCTGTGTGTCTGTGTGTGTATGCAGGTGTGTGTGTGCGCACATGCATATGGAGACCAGAGGACACCTTGACTGTAATCCCTCAGGTATTTTCCAACCTTCTTTTTCTGACAGGATTTCTCATTGGCTTGCTAGTTGGTCTAGGCTATTTGGCCAGTGAGTCCCAGGTACTGTCTCTGCTGTCTGTCCAGCACTGGGATTACAGGTG
Organism: Uromys caudimaculatus; assembly: GCA_028551405.1. Classification (NCBI taxonomy): domain Eukaryota; kingdom Metazoa; phylum Chordata; class Mammalia; order Rodentia; family Muridae; genus Uromys; species Uromys caudimaculatus. The sequence continues at coordinate 95,562,252 of CM052707.1, forward strand.
TGTGTGTGTGTGTGTGTGTGTGTGTGTGTGTGTGTGTGTGTGTGCGCGCGCGCGCTGACGATTGCACACCTGTGTGTGTGTGCATGTGCACGCATATGCACTCAAACCCCTTCAATAACTGACCCCCTGCACCCCCAGCCAGCTTAACTATTGTAATGCCGCTGCTGTTACTGTCTCATATCTAAACAGTCAGGAAGAATCCCAAAAGTGCTTTCCAAGGACCTCGCAGCAAACCTGAAGATGCCTTACCACTCTGGTTAGGAATTCATCATGGATGGCTTCTTCCACAAACAGCCGTCCGGCTGCAATGCAGTTCTCTCCTTTATTGAAAAAGACTGCACCCATGCCCTGCAGCCGCAAAAGAGAAGGCAGTGTCAGCTGCGCATCAAGCCTGCTGTGCATTAAGCCTGTCATCCGGTGACATAGAGAGGGTGGGACTTTATGTGAGTACATGTTCAAGTGTGTGCACCTGTGTGTGGGTGCATGTGGAAACCAGAGGTCACCACCAGAGGTTTTCCTCAGTGCCTCTCCAGGCCTGCCTGCCTTCCTTTCTTTTTAAATTTATGTTAGTGAGACAGGTTAGCTATTGAGACTGTTTAGCCAGATCTGCTAGCTCATGAGCCCCAGGGTTCCTCCCGTGTGCCAGTGCTAGGTGGGACTCCAGGTACACACTGCCCTAGCTGGCTTCTTACATGGGTGCTGGGAATCCAAACGGTCCCTGAGCTGGGCCCTGATTGTGCCATCTCCCCTGGCCCCACACTCCATTCATTATCCAAAGGTCACAGATACCAGAGAAATCTGCCCTGTTGGTTGTTAATGAAGACAAGTCTAGGAGATACTGTTTTGACGTTTCCCAGTTTGGGCTCAATCATGAGCACTTATTTTAAAATGTGTGACATTGGGGGTATTCCTGAAATAATTTGGTACAATAAAATTATTCTTAAAAAAAAAAAAAAAAAAAAAAAAAAAAAAAAAAAAAGAGACAGGTAGCCCAGGCTGTCCTCAAACTCAAAATCCTGCCTCAGCCAGCCTCCTAAGTGCTGGGGATTCAGGCCTGCACCTCCACACCTAGCTCTCTTCTACAAATGTCACTGTAGTGCATATACACACACACACACACACACACACACACACGCACACACACACACAGAGACATGTACACAGATATAAAAAAGAGCATCCCTTAAAACCCCCCCCCCCATAAAAGGAAAATCTATAACAAGTTTGCCTTTTTTTTCTAAATGAACGGCACAAAAAAATGGCGGATCGTGTAGAGCTTGGGTGCATCTTCCCTTTGTAAATGCAGCCACTGGTTCACCTCCAGGGAGCCTCCTTAAGCTGGAGGTGGGACACTCCAGGCACTTGGCAGAACATTTGCATCTCCTGCCCTGCATGAGGTCTATCTGGTAGAGTGTGGCTGTAGCCAATAGGAAGAAAGCTGGTTCTCTGTACCCACCCCACACTGCTTGTCATCATAAACATGATTTTTTTCACCTTCCATAGTGTTTAGTCATCTCTTAGGGCAGTTCAAAATGTAGTGGGGGTGGGGCCCCGCTAGAGAGACAGCTCAGCTGTTGAGAGCATTTGTTGCTTTGGCAGAGGGCCTGGGTTCAGTTCTCAACAGAGAGAGAGAGAGAGAGAGAGAGAGAGAGAGAGAGAGAGAGAGAGAGAGAGAGAGAGAGAGAGAAGAGAGAGAGAAGAGAATACAGACATACATGGAACACAGACACATGTAGGCAAAACACCCATACCATTTTTTTTTAATCTCTTAAAGATGTCTCAGCAGGGGCTGGGGAGCTGACCCAGTGGTTAAGGGCACTCCTGTTGCATAGGACTGGGGCTGGATCCCCAGCATCCAGTGAGGCTTCCCACCTCCTCAGGCCGTAGGCACGAATGTGGTACACAGATGTACATGCAGACAAGACACTCATACATGTAAAATCATAAGAATAAATACATATTTTTAAAAAGTAAGCTAATGGAACCAATCCCTCTCCACTTTCCTGACTCTTGTTTTTTTTTCCCCCTCTGGGATGTTCTGGAAAAGTTCTCATTGTGAACATATGCAGAGGAGTCTTGGCCTTGCTATCATCTGTGCTACCCTGTTACTGTCACTGGAGCCTCCAGATGATATATCAGTGGGCCCTGGCCACGGAGTGTGGGCCTCCTTCACTGCAGACCTCTCTGCTCTCTTTAGGGTCCTCACGCAGTGGGGGTTGGCTGAGAATGCACGTTCAGATTCCAGCTAGGGGGTGTTGGGCAGAATGAGGAAGCCACACCTGCCACCAGAGTCAGTCACTTGAAGGCTCAGCACCTTCATGCTGGTTCACTGGGCATGTCTGGCATGCAAAACACAATTGAGCCTCTTGTTTTATATAAAATATGTTTCCACACTTTGAAATAGTGTAAATCTCTTAGGGCGCAAAATTAGTAGGGGATCCTGTGTCTCCTCCCCTGGCATCTTCTGTGATATATTAAACAGAAACCAGGAAACTGATTATTGCCAAGTACTGTGGTTTAAAGGGCTGGAATAGTGTGATGTCCGTTCTGGTTCTGATGGTCCTCCTGCCTCAGCTCCTTGAGTAATTAGTACTATAGGTATGTGTCACTAAACTCAACTGCCAACTACTCTTGGTTGTTTGGTTGTTTGATTAATTGGCTGATTGATTGATTGCTTTCAGACAGAGTCTCTAGCTCAGGGCAGCCTTGACTTCAAGACAAGACTTACAGACAGCATATGCAGAACTTTGAACTTCTGATCCTCCTAAGTGCTGGGAGTATAAGGTGATCTCCACCATGCCTCGTGTATGTGGTGCTGGGAACCAAACCCTGAGTTCCATGCTGCATAGAGAAGCCCTGCTAACTGCTTTTGATTTTTATTTTTAAACGTTTTTCATACTGGTTTTTGGAGGCAGGTGCATGAATGCTATAATATGTGTGTGTGTGTGTGTGTGTGTGTGTGTGTGTGTGTGTGTGTGTGTCAGAAAACAACTTGCAGGAGGTAGTTTTTCCTTCCACCATGTGGGGCTGGAGGCTGGAACTCAGGCTGTCAGACCTGGAGGCAAACCCTTTGCTGGGTCTGATCAGACGGTCTAACCTGAGCCCAGTTTCTAGAACAGATAAGAAGGATGAAGTAGGCAAGGTGCTAGCAGATAGGAGGGAGCTTTGTAAAATGCCATTTTAAAAAAGTTAAGCATCCTTAGGATACACAAAAGGATGGCATTTACTTATGACTAGCTAAAATAGATCCCATCTGAAGTCCTCCTTAAAGGATGTGAGATGTGTTTTAGAAGCAGGCACCTACAGCCTGGCTTTGGCCCACTCACCATCCGTACGGCCTTGTCAAGGTCACAGTCACTGAATATTATCAGTGGGGATTTGCCACCAAGCTCAAGGGAAACCTTCTTCAGGTTGCTCACAGCACAGCTAGAGGAAAACAAATAGGAAAGAATGGTTAGGAGTTCCCTCCCTCCCCCCCTTCCCCTGCCCTTTCCCATCCCCTCCCCCCTCACCACTACCCCTCCCCCTCACCACTACCCCCTCCCCCCTCACCACTACCCCTCCCCCTCCCCACTACCCCCTCCCCCTCACCACTACCCCTCTCCCACCCCTTCCCTTACTCCTTCCTCCCCCTCACCACTACCCCCTACCCCCTCACCACTACCCCCTCCCCCCTCACCACTACCCCTCCCCCTCACCACTACCCCCTCCCCCTCACCACTACCCCTCTCCCACCCCTTCCCTTACTCCTTCCTCCCCCTC
>CM052707.1:95566113-95614127 GCA_028551405.1 Uromys caudimaculatus
CTAACTCAACTGAACCTCAGAAATGTTAGGACCCACATTTATGAGGGCGTGGCAGTGCACATAATTCCAGCATTCAGAAAGTAGAGGCAGGAGAATGGAGAAGCCATGTCTCAGAGAGGGCAGGGGAAGGACAGAGGAAAGAGGCAGGAGACATTCACTGCTAAGGCTGGGCGGCAGGTGTGTGCTGATGTTCCTCTGTGCTTTTGGCTTTTTTTGTTTATTTTAGAGGTTTTCTGTAATATTCAAAAACTTTCTGTGGTCATAGGATGAGGATTCTCAAAGGGAAATTCACCTTTAAGAATCGAGTTATGCCAGGGCTGGAGAGATGGCTCAGGGGTTAAGAGCACTGGCTGCTCTTCCAGAGGTTGTGAGTTCAGTTCCCAGCAACCACATGGTGGCTCACAACCATCTATAAAGGACTTGATGCCCAGGGGAGTACATAAATAAATATAAAAAGAAAAGAATTCAGTTATATGGAGGTCTACAAAGCAAGAGCCAGCCTGCTAGAACTTTGTGTGGGAAGCAGATTTTTGCTGTTTATTGGTTATTTACTCCTTTTATTATGTTATGGTTTTGTTCTGCAGTTTTGAGTGGAGATGGTGATAAACCATGAGGCCAGTCACAGCCCTCAGAAGCACTCTCTCTTAGAACAGATAGAATGGTAGAAAGAAGAAAAATAGCCCATAAAATTCCCCCGTGTCTCAGTAGCCATTGTTTTTATCACTTTGATAAAATGCTATTGTTTTGGGTCTAACCTGCCTCGTCTTTTACCTTCATGCTGGTTGTGTTTGTTTGGATTTGCCAGGCAAACACTGGACCACAGAGCTTTGTCTCCAGCCCGGGGCCCTGAGTTCACTGTGGGCGTTGGAAAGCTTTTTCTGTTATTTATGTATCTCCATATTCATCAGTGACAGCCAGTCCCTCCATTTTATGTGGTTTTCTCTAGTTTTGTTGTTGTTGGTGTTTCTTGTTTGCTTTGGTTTGATTTGGTGTGTGTGTGTGTGTGTGTGTGTGTGTGTGCATGTATGTGTGTGTTTAGGTATGCATGTATGTGCATGTATGTGTGTGTATGCATGTGTATATGTGCGTGTATGCATGTATGTGTGTATGAGTATATATGCATGTATGCTTGTGTGTATTTGTGTATATGCATGTATTGTGTGAATGTGTGTATATTTGTGTGTATTCGTATATATGCGTGTATGCTTGTGTGTGTGTGTGTGTGTGTGTGTGTGTGTGTGTGTGTGTGTTTGAGACAGTGGCTCATGTAGTCCAGGTAGCCTTCCAACCTGTTTTGTTGGAATGACCTTAACTTCTGACCCTCCACCTCCAGAGTGCAAAGATTATAGGGTGGACAACCACATCTGCTCTCTGCAGCTTCCGGAATCAAACCTAGGGCTTTGTGTGTGCTAGGCAAGCATTCTACCAATTGAGCCATATCCCCAGCCTTGCTCTTCTGTGTTGAATTCCAAGGAGAAGCCTGGTTGAAGGACTCCCTACAGCAAGCCAGTACCTTTTCATGATCTGTTTGCCCACAGAGGTGGAGCCAGTGAAACCGAGCTTGCGGATGTCAGGGTGCTGAGCAAGCCGCTGTCCTGCGACACCCCCTGTGGAATTAATTAGGGGACAGCAAACCATGACTGGGATCTGTTGGGGATGGTGGGTTTGTGTTTGCTGAACTAGGTTTCTAAACTTGCATTTGAACCTGTACTTTACATTTTCTGCATTGATTACAAATCCTCAATACAGCTATTGAAAGACCCAAGCCCATTATAAGGAAGTTAGACCCCCTTAGCAAAATTAAAGCCAGAGATGATATAGCCATATTCCATATTCCACTGCCTATGCTTTCCCATGAGAAACGGATGATCCTGGCCTGACCCCAGGGGCCGTCCCTCCGGCTCCAGGAACTGACCCCAGGACCTACATCCTTTGTCCCAGGGAATAGCGAACCGCAGGATTGTTATCGCAATCGTCTTATGATGAACTTAGAACATTCTATACCTTCTCATGACGCATAGAATTTCCTAGCTTTGTGGTTTTTTTCTTTAAATACCTCTGACTTTAGCTAACCAGGGTTGAACTCCTCTGCCTCTGCATAGGTTACAAGCTCAACCCCAGTGCACTGGTTCCCCGAATAAACCTCGTGTGATTGCAGCAAGAACGGTCTCTCGTAAGTTCCTTGGGGGGGGGGGTCGCGCTATCCCGAGACTGGAGTGAGGGTCCCCCTCATATGCGGGGGTCTTTCACTATCAACAGCACCCCTTATTGATGGCTATAAGTCTTGGTTGTTAGAGTGCTTATTGAAAACAAAGTGGCCTACCTTTAGGGCCATTTTACAATGCTATCCAACCCCCGTTTTACCTCCCCACACACTAGATTTCCAATCTTTATCTTTTATTACACAGTAAGTATATTTATGCTTGGTGAACTGTATTTAATGTGGTTCATTTGGGATTAAGACTGCAGTGGGAACCAGCACTTAGCTCCTTGAGCCACTCAGAGGTCAGAACAGAGTCTGTCCTCCTCCCCCACCACTCCCCACTGTCCCCACAGGCTTACCTGAGCCTGGAATGATGTTGATTACCCCCTTTGGAAAGCCAGCTTTCACAGTCAGCTCTGCAAACTTCAGAGCCGTCAAGGGCGTGACCTGGAAGTGAATACAGTAATCACCATACCTACCAGGACCCTGCTTCTCTGTGACTACAAGAGCACTCATTTGTGGGTGTGGTGCATAGTCTAGGTGCAGCACGTGAGCGTGGCGTGCTCAGACCTGGAGACTAGGGGAGGATGTGGTTGCTGTCCGCCATATTGCCTCAAGAGAAGGTCTCTAACTGAATCAGCGGCTGCTGTTTCGGCTAAGCTGGTTGATCAGCAAGCTCTTAGAAGGTCCTTGTGGCATCCCTCCATACCCACCAGTGTTGGGGGTTACAGGCACAGGCATCTATGCCTGGCTCTTTACATGGGTTTTGTTTGTTTGTTTGTTAATTTTAAGATAAGGTCAGACTCACAGCAAAGTTACCAACACAGTCCAGGAAGTCCCATGTACACAGTTCACCTGGTCTCTCAGATACTAAAGTCTTTACTGCATTCTTTTCGCCCCCTCTCCACCTGCTCATCTTTCCCCACACGGACGGTGATTATCTAAAAGTGCTTTTTCATTTGATCTCTAACAGCGGAATATGCAGGAAGATCCAGTGAAGAATGGAAAGCAGGTGTCTGAGCTTCTCTTTCAGCTGACAGGTACACAGTAAACCGCCTAAATTCCCATTTAGGTCCGGACAGTGTGCATGAAGGGTAGGGGGCTGAGGGTCACAAAGGTCATCCGTGTCCTATGGAGGAGCACGTGCTCTAGGGGTAAAGGGGAGCTCTCGGTGAGAGGAGGAGACCACAGTGGTTCCCTCACTGTGTGTGTGTATCACAGTCCCTTTGGTTGCTCATCTGCTCCGGAAGCTGCCGTGCATGCAGTTGACAGGGCTGGCTATGTGGAATCACCGACTGTATTATTAACTCAAGCACCTTCATAAAGTGGACAGGCAGCTAAAAGACTTGGCATAGAATCCTCACAGCAGACTGCAGCACACAGAGAAGAGCTACTGCTCCCCCTTCTAGTGAGACTCAAGAGCTATACCATGAGGCGTAGACAATGGCAGTCTGGCGAGCCTGGGTGAAAAGCAAGAAGCCTATTGTACCAGTGTGCTTAGTCTGTCACAGTTGGAAAGGGGACGGTCCCACAGAGCGTGTTGTTATGCCCTGCAATGAAGCCACCATGGATAGAATAACACTTTAAACAGCTCCTGAAGCTGGACATGGCATCTGCCTGCCACTATTGTACTTGGACAGTGGTGGCAAAAGAATCAGATGTTCCCGGTCAGCTTCAGCTGCATGGCAAGTTCAAGGTCAGCCTGGGCCACAGGAGGCACTGTCTTAAACAGAATGTACTCTAGCATTAATAGATGACTGAAAACTGCCCAGTGTGTTTAAGGTCCCACACACACACATGTAAACATGCTTTCAGGCATATTCAACCTGCGGCCTTCCAGGCTCCCCTGTGCATGTGGCCCAACACATTTGAGGATGGTAGTGTTACAGTCACAGCGTCAAAGCTTAACACCCCTGGAACTTACACGGTTGTCATAGTTACTAAGTTGTTATTTTATGTGCTTTTCCCTTATCTTCCATATCTTTACAAGATTTGGGGGAATGTAAAGTGAATGGGGCCAGCAAGATGGCTCATTAGACAAAGCTCTTGAGACCAAACCTGAGGACCCAAGGTTGATTCCCAGATCCCACAACTCCTGGCGGTGGTCCTCTGACCTCTGTATGCATACGTGTGCTTCTCCCCCTGGACAGATCAGAACTTACCAATCATGTATGAAGAGTGTTGAACTGGGGCAGGCTTGAAGGTAATGCTGCTTAGAAACACGTGTGCGTGTGCGTGCGTGCATGCTGTAAGTCTGCCGGCCAGGGGGACCCTCTGCCCGCTGGCCACGCTCACCTGCGCAGGCTTGAGTACCAAGGTGTTGCCTGCTGCCAGGCACGCTGCGCTCTTCCAAGCCAGCATCATCAGTGGGTAGTTCCAGGGAATGATGATGGCGCAGGCACTGTGGGGAGAAGGCTCAGGACCTTGGTTTCCTCACACAGCACAACATCTAAGTCACTCAGAGGCTTCCACCCACCCCCGACTTACCCAAGTGGCTCCTTCTTGGTGAAGGTCAGGTTGTAATTTGGTCGGGCCTGGTTGATTGGAATTGTAGAGCCCTAAAGGAAGAAAAGTTTGTAGTGGAATTCTAGTAGAATCACTGCGTCTAGGGTAGACATTAGAATGAAATAGTTGTTCTTCATTGTATCTTCAATCAATAAATAATCAGTAAGTATGCTTCTGCATGGCTGTTTAAGGTTCAGTTTATCAAGGCCGGACCTCCCTGCTTCCACACAGCCTCACTGCATTTTGGAGTGACCAACAAGATTGACAGTTTTACTAATTGAAATACTAAGTTTAGTCACAGATAATATGCTTTTTGCCCTCTCCTTTGATCTCATCTAATATGAAAAGGCGGTGTTCAATGTATAAGAAATAAATCCTGGCACAAGAATGAAGAGCTGCTTCTGCAGGGCTGGGAAGAAGGCATGCTCAGTAACTGCTTGCCGCGCAAGCTTGGAGACCTGAGTTCAGATCCCCAGTACCCACTAGAAAGCTGGGTGGGATGGCAGATGTCTGTAATCCAGCACTGGGAAGACAGGACACACAGATTCCTGGAGCTCTTTGGCCAGACAGTCTAACCAAATCCACAATCTCCAGGTCAGTGTGAGACCCTGTCTCAAAAAAGAAAGTGGGGCTGGAGAGATGAAGAAGAGTGCTGGCTGCTCTTCCAAAGGTCCTGAGTTCAATTCCCAGCAACCACATGGTGGCTCCCAACCATCTGTCATGGCATCTGATGCCCTCTTCTGGTGTGGATAGCTATAGTGTACAGTGCGGATAGCTACACTGTACAGTGTACAGTGCACGGTATACATAAAATAAATAAATGAACCTTAAAAAAGAAAGTAAAGAGCAGTTGAGGAAGAAACACCTAACATCCATCACACAGATGCACACACATACAGAGACACACTTGAGCACAGACACACACAGAGACACACTTGAGCACACATACACAGACACACTTGAGCACACACAGACACACATACACAGAGACATACACACAGAGAGACACACTTGAGCACACACACACACAGAGACACTTGAGCACACACAGACACAGACAGACAGACAGACACACACACATGCACGAGTTTCCTTTTGTATGAAGACCAGTGTGGCTTTCGTTCTCATCACACACGTTACTTACTGGTTTAGAGTTGGGGGGGGGGATTAAATATTTACTGTGTGCGTGTCTTTATCAGTTTTTTCCCTTACAGTCTCCTTCGGCCACTTAAAGTGACTTCTGTCCCCTTCACACTCAGATCACAACCCCACCCCTGCCATGATCCCAGCTTCTTAGAAGACTATAATACTCCTCTGGGTTTTGTGTTTGTGGCAAGGTCTCATGTGTCCTGGGCTGGCCTTAAAGTCACAGAGTAGCAGCTGGTGACCTTGCACTTTTGGTCCTTCCGAGCTCATCTCCGGCGTGCTGGGATTCAGACACACCACAACACACAGTATGTGGTGCCTGGGCTTCATGCATGCTAGGCAAGCCCTCTACCAACTGAGCTGCATCCCAGCCCAAGATGCTGGACACCCTCAGAAGACAGTACCAGGTGCAGAGACTATCACTAGACCTTAGAATCAGAACTCAAGAATTCTAGCCTGGTTCTTTGGTTCCCTTGCTGTGACACAGGGAAGGTCTGTCCTTACCCAGAATAAGGATAACAGCTACCTATTGGCTACCCACGGTTGCTCTAACCATGATCACAGTCTTATTACTTTTTTAATTATTTCATGTGCATTGGTGTTTTGCCTGCCTGTATGTCTGTGTGAAGGTGTCAGAGCCTGAAGAACTGGAGTTACAGACAGCTGTGATCTGACATATGGGTGTTGGGAAGTGAACCCAGGTCCCTTGGAAAAGGAGCCAGTGGTGCTCTTAGCCACTGAGCCATATCTCTAGCCCCCCCATGATCACAGTCTTAATGTACTCCTATGATTTAGGTATTGGAGACTTAACCCCCCACTGTGAAGGCAGGGTCTAACGCAAAAATATGTGAGCCGTGAGGCTCCACCCTTGAGAATGGGCTCAACTGATATAAAAAGACTCACGGGGCCCAGGCAGATGGCTCAGTGGGTGGGGCCCAGGCAGATGGCTCAGGGGTAAAAGCACTTGCCATGCAATCCTGACTGGCAATCTGAACTGGATCCCTGGAAGTCACACAAAAGCCAGATGTGGTAGTGTATATCTGTAATACCAGCACTCCAGAAATGGTAAGCAGAGATCACCACGAAGCTTTTGGGTCAGGTAGTCTAGCAGACACTGTGGTAAGAAAACAAGAGAGACCCTGCCTCAAGAAAAAAGTGAAAAATTCTTTCCTGGGTTGCTGTCTCACACGAAGGAAAACTGTTGAAAGGAGGCCCATAGCAGGTGGCCTGCTTTTCTGCACATGGAGATCTAGCTTGCTCCTCTCTGGGGACAGGAGAAGCCGCCGCCATCTCAGAACTGAGGCCAAACCTGCTGCAAATTTGCAAGCTTGAGGCCTTTTACCTGTAGGAATGAGGAGCTTCCTTGCTTACCTGAATTTTGTCACACCAGCCTGCGAAGTATCTGAATGTCTGCACAGACATTCCAATATGAGTCTTCAGGGCCAGGGTGTAGACAGCCCCGGAATCCAGCGCTTCTATGGTCGCCAGCTCCTCTTGGTTTTCTTCCAGTAGGTCAGCGAGTCTGTGTGGTCAGTGAAAGAAACCCAGGTAGTACCTATTAATGGAGCCCAGACTAGCTGGGTGTGCCAGCCCTGTATAGGGTACCAACCCAGGACTAAGAATCCAGAGTCTAGTCCAGAGGGGCAACATGATCCCTATGGAGATCACGGTCTAGGAAGGTAGGTATTAAATAAATCATGATTTATTTCAGGAAGTTGCTATTATAGTTTCTGCAGTGCTTTGGCTTGAACCTAGGACTTCACACATGCTAGGTGAGTGCTCTACCACTGAGCTACAACCAGCCAGCCTTACAGTTACAGGGAGAAGCCAACTATGTCCCCAGCACGTGCCATTTGCCTACATGCACAAGCAGCAGAGTAGTAAAGGAGCTGCAGTGGTCACAGGCAGGAGGGGCGGGTCAAAGGAACCAGCACAATGGAGGAGTTCACTGATGCCCAGGGAGGTGTCCTGTGGACACAGAAATATTTTCCGAAAGTCTACAGAGGAGTCACCCAGGTGCCCAGGCTCCTTAGGAAGGGGAATGGGTCTGTGGGACAGTGTGAAATAGTAACAATGTATCTTTTGTGTTCCCTCTCCCTGTGCCTGCCCTCTCTCTCTGCTCCTCCCTCCCCTCTTCCCCGCCCCCTCTTCCTAGAGTGGTTCATTTGGGATACTCAAGAGTTGGGCTCGCCATGACCTGACACACGTCCCCCCCCCCCGTGCTTCTTGTAGACCTCACTGTAAGGAATCTGTCCGTTCAGGTGAACCGTTGAGCTGTAGGTAAGCAGAAATCAGGATGGATTCCTGAAACTAGTTACTTCTGGAGCACTTAGCTCATTTGTAATATTTTTCCAGGACCTTAGCATTTTCTCCCCTTCCTTCCTTTCTTGTCTTTGAAAACAGGGGTGGGCTGTCCCCCATGTGAACCTCTCTGTCAACTCTCTCCTCTGGCCCATGACCTTGGAGGATGACCTTTATAGCCCTTATTACCTGGTGACTGAGGGCATGTTAGGAGACTTGTGAAGAGGGTGAAGGACATGGTCAGTGGGTTAAATCCCCCCAGGTCACTCATGGTTGCTCTCCTTCCAAGGCCACTGTAGAGTGCTCTTCTGTATGTACAGAGGACTCTAGAGTGCTCGTCCGCAGCTATGGGTCTTGCCCCCATCCCTTCAGACCTGGGAGGAGTACCTGCTCCCTCTGCACCAGCCCTGCCTGGGTCCTTAGTCATTGTGGGAGTCCCATGCTCTTCCCCAAATCTTACATAGTCCTTGATGACCTCCGACTGATCCAAGCAGTATCCAGACATCAGGAACTTGTGTGTGTGATTTTATGTGACTCAAATAATGTCTTTCATGGGTGCATTCAAGATAGAATGTTTTTATGGGAATTTTAAAGTCTTGGGTTTTGTTTTTTGTTTTTTTTTTTTTTTTCGAGACAGGGTTTCTCTGTGTAGCCCTGGCTGTCCTGGAACTCACTCTGTAGACCAGGCTGGCGTCGAACTCAGAAATCCGCCTGCCTCTGCCACCCAAGTGCTGGGATTAAAGGCGTGCGCCACCACTGCCTGGTGAATTTTAAAGTCTTGACAATATTAACCAATCTCCAAAGCCAGCGTAGCTGTCTCTCCAGCAAGCACACCTGTACATGAGTCCTCCTCGGTCCCTGGCATTCATCCTTCCCCATTCGCCGTTCTCAAAGGCGTCCTTGGCTGCGGCTACTGCCTTGTCAACATCCGCTAAAGAAGCACAGGACACGCTGCATATGGTCTATTTCAAGACAAGCAGAGATAGGTCACCAAGGGATCTATTGATGTGGCTCTTGGAATTAATATCTATTAATAGTAAAAGCAGAGTGTGACTTATAAACGGAAAATTTCTATGACAGAAAACTAATCCATCTTGAGAAAAAATGGGGGACATCAAGGAGATACTTTGAACATGGAAATAGAATCTAATCTTGGTCCATCCTATGTGTCATCTTATTCTGGAAAAACACATTTAGAACAACTGTACAATTCTTCTACAGGGAAGCCTGCCATGAGTCTAAAGTAATCCCCTCCCTCATGGAGCTCTGCACAGAGAGATCTGTGGGGCATGGACACAGGAATCTGAATTCATCATAAACACATAGTCTACTTTTAAAAAAAAGAGAGAGAGGTTACTATAGTACACAATAGTGTCAGAGCTGAGTGGTAAGGGTCATGTATGACATATGTTTGAATGAGGAACTTGGGGGCTGAGAGCTAGAGTCGAGCTCACTGTGACTGTCGTCACTCACAGTTCCATCTGTGGGGTTGATGGTGGCGTAAGTCTCTCCATCCTCGGCATCCACAAACTGTCCATTTATGAAACACTGGTAAGGGATTTTCACTGTCATCTCATTCACCTCCTTGGAAACCTGAGAAAAGTCAGTGTGATGGTTTGTATATGCTCTCCCCATAGAGTGACACTATCAGAAGGTGTGGCCCTGTTGGAGTAGGTGTGTCACTGTGGGTGTGGGCTTTAAGGTCCTCATCCTCGCTGCCTGGAAGCCAGTCTTCTGCTAGCAACCTTCAGATGAAGATGTAGAACTCTCAGCTCCTCCTGCACCATGCCTGCCTGGATGCTGCCATGTTCCTGCTTTGATGATAATGGACCGAACCTCTGAACCTGTAAGCCAGCCCCAATTAAATGTTGTCCCTATAAGAGTGGCCTTGGTCATGGTATCTGTTCACAGCAGTAAAACCCTAACTGAGACAGTCAGTGTGTTTCTGTGCTTAGCAACCTGATAGCAATTGGCAATAAAGAAACATACACAGGGCTGGAGAGATGGCCCAGGCTTGGTTCCCAGCATCCACACAGTGGCTCAAGTTCCAGGGCATCTGATGCCCTCTACTGACCTCTGGGGGTGGCATGCATCCAAGGCAAACACTCAGACACATACACTCAAACAGATTTAAAAAGAAACATTAAAACCCCAAAATTTAAAAAGACAGACAGACATTCACTAATGTGGAAAGAGGTCAGCTTGGTGGGATTCTAGTGACATCTCCTGTCACAAGGACATATGCACTCTCATGATGCTTAGGGGCCACCTGAGGCTCTGGTTTGGGCTTAGCTCTGGCTCAGATGTTCTTCATTATATACAAAGGTGCCCCCAGATACCTGCGGACATCGCCATCTATTGGCAGACTTGACAGCACCACTATTGTGTTCCTTTGGATCCTTGGGAAATTCTTTACCCTGATATTTCCTATTATGCTGGGGCCATCTCAGGATTTCTCCCTTATGTTCTTTCTGTTACACATAAGCTGCCCTATTGTTCTCTCTACTGCTGGGTAACAAGAGAGATTGAGGCTATTGCGCTTGCTTCCATCAAGCTCAGGAATTTCATCAATAAAATGGGGAGAATAGTATCTGCCTCCTCCTGCAGACATGTCCTTCCAAAAGGAAGACGTGAAAGCATTCCCAAATGAACAGATGCAGTTCAGTGATACCCAGTGAACCTTTGGGCAGGAATTCAAGGACATCAAACAGCAACGTGAATCTACATGAAGAAGAGGCTGGAAAGGCAGCTCGGGGGGTCAAAAGCACTTGCTGAACAGTGGTGAGGACCCGAGTTCAGATCCTAGCACCCAAGTAACTAGCCATGTACACCTGTGACCCAGCTCTGGGGGTTGTGGACACAGGAAGATGACTGGGGTTTGTGGCTTCTAGCATAGCCAAGAAAATGTGAGCCCCAATGGAAGCCCCAGTCCAGGGAGAGACCCGCCTCAAAGGAATAAGTGGTAGATGATGGAGGAAGGCACCGATGCCCTCTTCTCAACTCTACTGTTGTGTACACACACAGACACACATGCGCGCGCGCACACACATAGACACACAGCACACACACAGACACATGCACACAGATATACACACACGTACATGCACACACATAGATGCACACACAGACATGCACACATACATGTACAGACACACATCCAGGGAGATTTTGAATTCACATTAAATAGTTTTTTCAAGGTGACTATGTAGGTAAATAGAGAAATCTATATAAAAATATTTTTGTTGTTTTTAATGCTCTTTCTACCTGATTTTAAAAGACAGCTGCTATCTGCCTCTGAGGAGATAGTGCAGTAGTAGTTAAGAGTCCCTGCTACTCTTGCAGAAGACTGGGGTACAGACCTCAGAACCAGCATGAGCCAGCTCACAGATGCCTGTAACTCCATCTCCAGGGGATCTGACGCCCTCGTGTGGCCTCCATGGGCACCTGCATCCATGTACACACAAAACCTCACAGATCACATGCATACGCATAATTAAAAATAAAAGCCAAAACAAGAAAACAAAGACAGCTGTATAAAGCAGTAATTAAAAACCTGTTGTGGGGTTTCTAGCAATTCCAGATAGAATTAATACGAAAAGTTATACCCCAAATTTAAAGGTATCTAAGAGAGCTGTATAGTAGTGATGTTTCCTAGACTGCTGGTATTAAGTCGGTATTAACCCGAACTAGATTGCTTCAAGCAAAAATGCTTATTGTAATAAAATAACTAAGCTGGGCAGTGGTGGCGCACGCCTTTAATCCCAGCACTTGAGAGGCAGAGGCAGGTGGATTTCTGAGTTCGAGGCCAGCCTGGTCTACAGAGTGAGTTCTAGGACAGCCAGGGCTACACAGAGAAACCCTGTCTCAAAAAACAAAACAAAAAACAAACAAACAAAAAAAACAAAAAAAAAAAAGAAAGAAAGAAAGAAAGAAAGAAAGAAAGAAAGAAAGAAAGAAAGAAAGAAAGAAAATAACTAAAGATGTAGTAAAAGAAACAATGCGTAATGGCACAGGCACCGTAGGCAATCCTGCATCAAAGAAGATGGCGGAGAAAAAGAGAAAGTGCAGTGACAGTGATTCATAAAGATAAAAATCTGAGCTGAGCCGCGGTAGGCACACCCTTAATCCCCACACTGGGGAGGCAGAGGGAGGTGGAACTCTGTGAATTTGAGGCCAGCCTGGTCTACACAGTGAGCTCCAGTATATACAGAGATACATAGTGAGACCCTGTCTCTCGGGGTGGGGGTGGGCGTGGGTAATCTGTTATGTTTGCTCTGCAGTTGAGCACTGACTGCTTCCTGAGTTCAACCCCCAGCAACCACATGGTGGCTCACAACCCTGTAATGGGATTCGATGCCCTCTTCTGGTGTGACTGAAGAGAGCTACAGTGCACTCACATGCAAAAAATATGTGTGTGTATGTGTGTGTGTGTGAGTGTGTGTGTGAGTGTGTGTGTGTGTGTGTGAGTGTGTGTGTGAGTGTGTGTGTGAGTGTGTGTGTGTGTGTGTGTATCCATAGCTGATAAAGATTGAGTGTCCAGAATAGACAGAGTACTTCAACTCTACAATAAGAAGAGAAACAATTTTGGAAATGGACAAAGGATTTGAATAAACATTTTCCCAAAGAAAAATTATGCAAATGCACAACAGACACTCAAAAAGCTGCCTAACATCATGGTCCATCTGCAAAGGCAAAATCAAAACCACACCACGGTGCTTTTACACACACCTGCTAAGACAGCTGAAGGGAGAGGCAAGTGAGAGAGCTGGAGAAGGGGCCGGGGAGGGTTAGAGCTCTCCCTTACACTGGGGGTGGGATTCCAAAGTGATGCGGCTGCCTTTAGCAGCCCCTCGAACGGTTACACGTAAGCACTACAGTAGGAGCCACCTATGCCACGGGACCTGAAATGTATGTTCACGCCAAAACAGATGCCTGAAGTTTTGTAGCAGTGTAATAACAACAGCCTCCCGAGTGAAGTGGTCCAAAAACACACATCACCCAGTGTGGAGAGCTCTTGGGGCTGCTTCTAGATATTTGGCAAGAATTTGATATTGGGCCAGGACAAGGAAGTAGACTCAAGATCTTGATCATCTTGACAAGCCCTGAATACCTCGGGACTTTGTTTATTGCCTTGTTTGTTCCTTGACTATTTTTGTTTATTGTATTGTTTGTTCCTTGGCCTAGAACTGACCTTATTCTTTGCATGTACTTAGAATGGTATAAAAGCAGACTGGAAAAAATAAAGCTGCTTCAGCCTCAGCACTGGCTGGGGTCATGTTATAGTGTTGTCTAATTGTCTTTTTCTTTTCAAGCCTCACTCCCTCCCTTGAGACCTGGTTGACTGACTGAGCTGGCTTGGTCAACCTGGATTAAAAAGAGGAAGTATACCAGACATGATGGAATATTACTTGGCTAGAAAGAGTAGAAGTGGTAAAACCTGCTGTAAGGGCAAGCCTTGAACACACCACATCAAGGGAGAGAGATCAAACACAAAGGCCACATGGTGCGGTCCTATTTATATGAAATGACATTATGGCAAATTCACCGACACAGAAAAGAGACTGGTGGTTTCTGAGAGCCTGGGCAAGGAGCAGGGGGAGGAAAGCAGTGTAGTGTGATCACCAATGGATACGGGGTACAGTTTTCCCTTTTGGGGTGATAAAATGTTCTCAAATTAGATAGTAGTGATAATGATTGCACAGTTTGTGAATGCTCTAAAAATCATTGAATGGAAAATGTAACTTATACTAGATTATACTTAATACCAGTAGGAAAGAAAACCTTACAGCTCTGCAGCCCGCTACATATACCTCTAAATTCAGGTATAATTTTTCATATTAATTCTATCTGGATTTGCTATAACTAGGGTGAATTTTATGGCACCTGAATTATATCTCGATAAAACTTTTTATTGAGAATAAATAATCTCAGTCTTTTTTTTTTTTTTTTTTTTTTTTTTCCTGAGACAAGGTTTCTTTGTGGCACCATGGCTGTCTTGGAACTCACTAGGTAGACCAGGCTGGCCTCAAACTCACAGAAGTCTGCCCCTGCCCCTGCCCCTGCCCCTGCCCCTGCCCCTGCCCCTGCCTCTGCATCTGCCTCCAAGTGCTGCGATGAAAGCCGTGCACCCCACCACCTGGCACTGAAGCTAGTCTTAAAGGCCACACGTGTAAATGGTAAATACATATGTCCTCTGTAATGGTGGGTTGTGAGAGTCTGGAGTCGAATATCAATGAGACACTTACATAATCCACCACTAGCTCTGCCTCTTGGTCCTCTCCTCTCAGTCTCCGCACAACCTTTTGGATGAAATCTCCAAACTTGGTGGCCATGTAGACATCTTCGTTCTGCAGCTGAAGCCCACCGCACTTCTGTCTGATCTCTTCCACTAGCCTTAAAGTGGGAACCAGATCACATTACATCCATTTTGACAGTTTCATCATGGCCTGGTCACTGGCATTGGTGAAGAGGTTTGGGAGCGATTTCTGTTCATACCATATAAGATCCTCTTTGATGACTTAAGATTTGGGACAGACTGGACAGACGGCACTTTCTGTTCTCACAGGGGACCTGGGTTCAGTTCCCATCACCCACATAGGGCAGCTCTCAGCTGCCTGAAACTCCAGTTCCAGGGTGATCTGACACCCCCTTCTGGCCTATGTGGGCACTGCAGGCAGGTGATACACATAAGTGCGCGCGCGCGTGCGCGCGCGCACACACACACAGAGACATAAAAATAAATTTAAAATATGATGTAGTGTGAGAAAATTAAAAACCTGTCTTGCAGACAGTTTTTTTTAGCCACAACTATAAATGAGATAAATCAAGGGGAAGATGCTTTAACTACAGCAGAAATTTGTGGGCACATAAGTCTGTGCCTTTCAAATGAACTTAGAAATGGAGAAAAAAGGGCAATTTCCTAACTGAAAATATTATAAGATTACTTTCTGTAGTCTACCTGCAAGAGAAAGGCGAGCATCGGTTTGTATTACATGCTTAACTGAGGTGCTCGGTAGCACCCACAGAAGGTCAGTCTCATTCACAAGTCCTTTTCTGTCTTTCAGTATCTACCTAGCCGTTGCTGTCAGTCAACCCTAAATGGGAAAGGTGTACCAGGTCCAGTGTGGAAAGTCTACCACTTCTGGTCCTCCAGTCACTTATTCCCTGAAGAAGTTGGTGTGCCTTGTGAATTACTAAGATAGCAACAACAGGGCAAGCAAGATGGCTCAGTTGGTAAAGGAACTTGCCGACAAACCTGAGTGTCTGAGCCTAAGAACCCACAAGAATAGACTCCCACAGGGGTTTCTCTGACTTTCACATGTGTCACGACATGTGATTGTGTGGACACCCCCCCCACGCAAATACATATTTTAAAAATAGCGACTTTTGATGATGTTATATGCTCTTCAAGTTCATATATTTGGTGATCCCAGAATAACAGGGAGGTTTTAGGGGGGTAGAGAGGATGGAAAATGGTCATCTTGGGGCACGGACAGGGGAGGTGTAAGAATTTGTGTCCTGAGGCTGGAGAGTGGCTCGCTGGTTAAGAACACTTGCAGAGGACCTGAGTTTGCTTCCCAGCGCCCATGTGAGCAGTTCATAATGGCCTGTAACTCCAGCTTCGGGGCATCTAGTGTCGCCTTCTGGACCTGCACATGCAGGGTAACTGTACACACACGGCATTCACTGACAGACACACACAAATAAAATAATAATAAATCTTTTGAAAATAACAATTAGAAACATTAAAGGAAATGCCAAACAATCTGGTTGGTGACAAATGAATAAAAATATCTGTGGGTGTGACCACGGAAACAACAACGAAGAGCATGAAGAAAGGGGAGCTGTGGTACACAGCTGGGGGGAAGGGGGAGGTCGGAGGTAGCGCGTTACCTCACAACATCCATTGAGCTCGCTCCAGATTTAAAGAAGTCGGTGGAGTCCTCAATCACACGGACGTTGCTTAAAATTCGAGCCCAGATAACCTGCACAAAAAGGACCACTTTCCTGAAGAAAGACCATGTGGAATCCCAGGGCAAAGACCTCTTTGCCCTTCACCGGAAGCACAGCACCGAAGGATTGCTCAGCATCTCCTTCAGTCACACGTGGCCAGTGCATATGAGAGGGCGTGACCTGACTGCTACGCCCCCACCGGTTTGGCCCCATGGAAAACGACATACAATTATGTGTGAGTTTTTGTCCTTCTGACTAGACTAAAAATGACCTTCAATTCGGGTTTCTAAAGGTCCCCCCCCCCCCATGTACCAACAGGAGTTCAGACCCAAGACAAACATATTTAGCATACCAAAGCGACCTGGCCTCCAGATTTTCCCAGCATCCCTCAGTCCCTATCTGTTACAGGGCAGGGCATGGCTGGTGTACCCCGCCTTCTGCCCCTGAACTTTCCAAACCAGGGGCTAGGCTTCTCCTCCCCCAGAAGCTCTCCCCTGTGTAATCCAGACATTTGGGTCTCCCCCACCCAACTTCTCTCTCTGCTCCCCCCACCCTCTGTGCTTTCTTTCTCTTCCCCCTCCCCTCTGTCTCCCTTCCCCGGGTGACTTCACTGAACCCATCTTGTGTGGTCAGAGAGCTGCTTCCCAATAAACCTATACTCTGGCTTGAATTGGCTCATTCCACCGGCAGAGAATAACTTATCACCAACCTCACCCAAACCTTCCAAGCTGACTTAGAACAGAAAAACGAGTCTCTATGTAACCACAACTTACACAGAAGGGGAGATAAAGTCACACTCCAACTGCTCTAAGGACAACTAGACCACAAACAGGCACGGGGTTTCCAAGGAATGAGTCCGTTTCCGAGGTACATCACATGCTCACCTTAATGGTCTCTGCCACCTTCAACTCCTCGGCTGTAAGTTCTACCACTGATGTCTCCCCCGAGGAAAAGTACTGGGAGGCGGGAATCATCTTCCCATCCTCAAACTGCAAGTTTCTCACCACCAGCTACAGAACGGCAACAGGAAAGCAGGCTGAGGATTCGGACCACCCAAGACCAAGGCTGCCCGGAGGAGGAGTCTAATGCGTTAGATGGGTATAGAGGCCAGCTTGTCGGAGAACACAGACATGGTTGACCTACTTCCCGGTGTCTAAAAGGACTGGAATGACATCTTAGTGGCAGGAAAAAAGGACAGTCACCTAAAGGGCCAGATGCCCCTCCGATGGATGGACAGTGCACTCAGGGAAAACTTGCGTTTTGATTACAGGTGCTTGGACTTGAGGCCTCCTGAAGGATGCTATGGGTTCCGCTCCCCACCCCCACTCCCGAGAGGACACACCACTGCTGCCGCTTGTGGGTTTGAATGCATGTGCTGGTATCCATCCTGACAGAGCTGGGTGCCCTTGTGCCTGCCTTGCTGTTGGAGGCTCAATGAAGTTCAACGATTTGTCCAGTGTCACAGAGGTAATAAATAACAGCGGTTTAAGACCCCAGCAGCTGGGCACTAAAACACTGTAACATTTACCCTTAACAATGGGGACTGTGTTGAATGGTTTTCTGTGTCATCATGACACGAGCTGGAGTCATCAGAGAGGAAGGAGCCTCTGTTGA
Source organism: Uromys caudimaculatus (assembly GCA_028551405.1). Classification (NCBI taxonomy): domain Eukaryota; kingdom Metazoa; phylum Chordata; class Mammalia; order Rodentia; family Muridae; genus Uromys; species Uromys caudimaculatus. The sequence continues at coordinate 95,583,836 of CM052707.1, forward strand.
GGAGATGCCTCCATGAGGTCCAGCTGTGAGGCATTTTCTCAGTTTGTGATGGGAAATTGGAGAGGGCTCCGCCCCATGGTGGGTGATGCCAACCCTGGGCTGGTGGTCCTGGGTTCTATAAGAAAGCAGGCTGAGGGCTAGAGAGATGACTCAGCAGTTAAGAGCCCTGACTGCTCTTCTAAAGGTCGTGAGTTCAATTCCCAGCAACCACATGGTGGCTCACAACCATCTGTAATGGGAACTGATGCCCTCTTCCGGTGTGTCTGAAGACAGTGACAGTGTATTCATATACATAAAATAAATAAATCTATTTTAAGAAAGAAAGAAAGCTAGCTGAGCAAGGCAGAGAAGCGAGCCAACCCAGCTTTAGTTCCTGTCCTGACTTCCTCCAATGATGGACTGTGACCTGGAAGTGTAAGCTGAATAAACTCTTCCCTCTCCAACTTGCTTTTTGGTCATGGTGTTTTGTCACAGCAATAGAAAGCTAAACTAAGACAGGGACACATCTGTAAACTACAAATGCACCTTTACACTCTTCACTGTGAAGCTGTCCAGGAGGCCCAGAGCTAGCCATGGTAGTGCTGGCCTAAGGAGGTGATATCAGCAGGCAATGAGAGAAGCCACATGGATCTCACTGGGTCTTCCTAATCACGGACAGTAGAAGACAGATATGAATCTCTCTCCATGCTTTATAGACAGGGAAACTGAGGCATAGCGGAGAGAACCATCCTTCCCAAACCAGCAGGTGAATGAGCAGAGATCCATACTTCCCTTTTGTAACCACAGTCTCCCTGTGGTCTCCCTGTGAAGGTCTCTCCGTAGGGCCTACTGAGGAACCTTGTCTTGGGGCACACAAATGCCTCTCATCTCCAGAGACGTGGGACACAGACACCATGAGCCTTCCACTTCCCAGTGAGTGCCAGAGAAAGCCATTCCCTAATTACTGTGGTAATAGAAAGAAGACCAAAAAGTGGCTTTGTACACTTACTGCTTTTTCGTCATTCCCAAAAAGAACAAGGCCGTTTTTGGTGACAAGACCGGGCTTCTTGGCACCTCTAATGTCCAGAGGTTCTCCAGCAGGCACAGAACTAGTCAACAGTGATGAGCCGTAAAAAGTCACCATCTAATAAAGAGATCAAACCCGGAGAAGTCAGGAAGTCAAAGCCACTGCCAGGGTGTGGGAAGGCATCACCTTGAACAAACACTGAGTTCACATTTCTGTAAGAAAGTTGAGACACGATTTTGTCATTTTACATTCATTTGGTGAGACCAAATCAAGCACATCAGTAGAAATGTAATGGATAAGAACCTCTGTAAGTGTGAACAGAGCTTCAGAGGTTGGCCGGAGACAGGCTCAGTGGTTAAGAGTGCCTGCAGCTCTTGCAGAGGACCCAGGGTCAGTCCCCAGTGCCCTTATGGCCACTTACCATCACCTGTAACTCCAGTTCCAGGGGAGCTGATGCCTTCTGGTTTCTGAAGGCTCCTACACACAAGTTGCACACACACACAGAATAGTTTATTTATTCTGCTCTCCATACACACCTGTGCACATGCATGTGCATGCACTCACACATACATGGCCTCACATACTACATATATTCCCTCACATGTGCACACACACATGTGAACACATCTACACACACACACAAGGAAAAGCTTCAGAAAGTTCCACATCCAGGAGATAGGAGTGTGCATTTATCATGCATTCAAATAGTCAGAAAGAAGGCCGAGGTTAAAAGGAAAAAAGCAGTCTTCTCACATAAAGGCAGTGTGAAAATTCATATATGCTTGGGCCAGGGAGTGGCACTATAGAAAGGTGTGGCCTTGTTGGAGTAGCTTTAATACCCTAGTCCTAGCTGCCTGGAAGCCAATCTTCTCCCTGTAGCCTTCAGATGAAGATGTAGAACTCTCAGCTTCTCCTGCACTATGCCTGCCTGGATGCTGCCATGTTCCCACCTTGATGATAATGGACCGAACCTCTGAACCTGTAAGCCAGCCCCAATTAAATGTTGTCCTTTATAAGACTTGCATTGGTCATGGTATCTGTTCACAGCAGTAAAACCCTAACTAGAACAGATAGGGTTTGTGTGTCTCTGTGTGTGTGTCTGTGTATGTGTGTGTGAGTGTGTTATGAGTGTCTATGTATCTGTGTATATATCTGTGAATGTATGTGTGAGTGTGTGTGAGAGAGTATGTGTGTGAATGTGTATGTCTGCATGTCTGTGTGTGCATCTGTGAATGTGTATGTCTCTGTGTGTGTGAATGTGTATGTCTGTGTGTGTGAGTATGTGAATGTGTATGTCTGTGTGTGTGAGTGTGTGAATGTGTATGTCTGTGTGTGTGAGTGTGTGTGAATATGTGTGTCTGTGTGTGTAAGTGTGCGTGAATATGTGTATCTGTGTGTGAATGTGTATGTCTCTATATGTGAATGTGTGTGTATGTGTGTGAATGTGTGTGTCTGTGTGTGTATGTATGTGAGTGTGTGTGTCTGTGTGTGAATTCGTGTGTGTGTCTGTTTTTGAATGTGTGTGTCTGTGTGTAAGTGTATGTGTGTGTATGTGTGAGTGTGTGTGTGTGTTGCAGTGGGTAGGTTACGGTGCTGGGAATTGTCCAGGTTGTTTTGTGTTTGTTTGTTAACTTGACACAAGCTAGAGTAATCTGAGAAGAGGGGCCTCAGTTGAGAAAATGCCTCCGTCAGATTGGCCTGTGAGCATTTTCTTAGTTAATGATTGATGTGGGAGGGCCCAACTCATTGGGGACCATGTCACCCCTGGATAAGTTGACTTGGGTGATGTGACAAAGCAGACTGAGCAGGCCATGGGAATCAAGCCAGTAAGCAGCACTCCTCCATGGCTTCTGCTTCAGTTCCTGCCTCCAGGTTCCTGCTCCGACTTCCCTCTGTGATGGACAGATACCAGGAAGTGTAAGATGAAATACAGCCTTTCCTTCCCAGGTTCCTTCTGATCAGTGTTTTATCATGGCAACAGAAACCTAAGACAGGAGTGACCCCAGGGCCTCATATATGTTAGGCAGTCTCTCTACAACAGAGCCCCCGGAGCGTGAGCTCTTCCCACACAGGACAGCGAGCCATGAAGGCTGTTCTAGGGGTCAGTTCAAGAAACAAGACTGGAAAGGATGGTGACCAAGAGCCAAAGTTACTGATTTTTTAAAAGTTATCATTTTATAAATACTGGCTCTCATTTATTGGGCTGTAATAGTTACAATGTATTGAACATTTTCTGCATAATGGGGACTATGTATTTACATGAATGGGCATATGGGCGTATATTTGATCCTTTCTTTTTTTCCTTCCTTCCTTCCTTCCTTCCCTCCCTCCCTCCCTCCCTCCCTCTCCTCCTCCTCCTCCTCCTCCTCCTCCTCCTCCTCCTCCTCCTCCTCCTCCTCATTCTCTCTCTCTCTCTCTTCTCCCCCCCTCATTCTTTCCTTTCTTTCTAGACAGGGTCTCACTGTGTAAATATGGCTGGCCTGGAACTTGCTATGTAGATCAGGCTGGCCTTAAACTCACAGAAGTCTGCCTGCCTCTGCCTTCCCAGAGCTGCAGATAAAGGAGGATTGCATAGATGGGGTGAGGGAGAGAGAGAGGGAGAGGGAGAGGGAGAGGGACAAGGAGAGGGAGAGGGAGAGGGAGAGGGAGAGGGAGAGGGAGAAGGAGAAGGAGGGAGAGAGAGAGAATTTGTTTGGGGGAGATGTATCCCTTGAAAGAATACCTGTCCATTTATCTCTGCCCAGGCTCCGGGGACCTTATCATGACCTCGAATCCAGTTATGTAAAACTGCAGCAGGCTGGTCCCAAGAAACCTAGGCAAGCAGAAATATTGGTTGTGAGACCTAAAGGGGACACTTAGCTTTTCTCTCCCATCGGGGAAATGAGCAGGGACACATAGGGCCAGCTGGCTTGGAGGGGCTGCCTTGCATCAGGAAATGGTATCCTGGGGCCGACTCAGAAGCAGAGGGCTGTGACTCGGCTGTGAGTTATTGACGTAAATACCTCAGCGTTCTCCTTCTTCTGGATGCCTTCATATGTCGCCCCCTCTTCTGGCTGGGGAGTGCGAGGTGCTTTTCCGTCAGCTATGAGTTGGACGGCTTCTACCTAAAGCCAAAACCAGCACTGGTATGAGGGACTGAGAACCATAAAGGCATGGCCTGTCCAGTCCAGTGGAAGTTTGTGTCCATCAGACTGCCTGCCTATAAATCTGCTCAGGAAGTCAGGCTGTGGTGACGACTGCCATCTCTTTCTTTCTGTCCACATGCACGCCAAGCACATAGGGTATGAGTTCTCCATTATAGGCGTCACAAGTATCCTGAAACCTGTATACCACATTCCAGTTTTGCAAACGAGGAAGCTGTAGTTTCTGGAACAGTTGGATCGCTAACTCTAGATTCAGCACATTTGGCCAGGAGTAGCTCTGAATGCAACCAAAGACACCATTATACATAAACTAACTTAAAACATCAAAAGTTGGGTTTTTGTTGTTGTTGTTTTTGTAACTCAATTACACACCTTTTGAGTGTGAATTGTGTAGAATACAGTGTCATTTCACAACGACAAAGGGTTTGACGTACCTGGCAGGATTTATACCTAGGTGTGCCCACTCCAGCATCAAGCCTGCACTTAAGCATGAATTCTTGTTGGGACTGGAGATAAAGCTTCGGAGCAAAGTCAATGCTTAGCATATGCAAGGCCCTGGGTTAACCTAGAGAGATTGGAGGCAGGAGGGGTGGGCTGTTCTGCCCATGGTGTTGCGAGCTATCCATGACTTAACTGCTTTGAGGTGTGTCTGAGTTCTCTTTCCTGGCGCATTCACTGGGAGGCCCATGTATGCCTGTGTGCTATTTTGATTGTAATTATCAGTTCTGAGGACCCGCTGTGTGCTAGGTCCTTGACACAAATGATGTCATTTCATTTTCAGAATACTCATACAAACCAGACAGTTTTCCACATTGTACATAGGAAGGAACCAATGCCAAAGAGCAAAGGCTTGCTGCTGTCTGTCCATAGAGTGTCATTCTGTAGGTGGCAGAGCAGGAACTTGAAGACAGGTCTCTCTGACGCTAAGGACTGTCTGACTGAATCTCTAAGTGACAGAAGCAAGCCTCACTCTTCCTTCACATCAGTGATGACCACTTAATGTTGGAGACCAAAAGGCCTTGGCTTAATTGGGCCTAAGGCCTTGGTCTAATTAGCAAGTCAAAGTGTCCCGGGCTTCACAGCAGGCATTCCTTTGATTCCTTCCCATTCCCACTGCCTCCAGCAAGTGATAAGACATCCTGTTTGAAGTAGCCTGCGGCTTCAAAACAGCAATGACTGCCATCCTGATTTACAGCTATGTGTGACATTTGGCTACCTTAGGTATCCCCTTCCTCTGCCACTTCCCGTCCTACGTGCTTATATACGGACTCAGAAATAAAGATTATTTGGAGCTTGATCGGGTAATCGACTTGCTCTCAAAGTATTTCTCATCTCCTGTCCCCGGGAGGTACAGGACAGTTAACTCTTTGCAACTTAATAGAACCTTGCTACTTTTTCTACCAAATTCTTGTTGGGGTGAGGGGTGGGGTGGGGGAGACAAACAAATGGCATAGAAATTGCTTGCTGAATCTTTGAATATTTTTATGATAAAATACTTTACTTCCCAGTATATATGCATGCTTGGAATCTTTTGCTCTGAGTACATCTGAATAAATAAGTTAATAATCACATTTCACCCTGTTATGTAGACTAAGTAAACATTTCTTTAAAGGAAATCTAAGTTACATAAAAAAATTTAAAGATTTTTTAAATTCTTCCTTATAACACATCATTATCAACAGGTTTGGAGATTCAAGTGTTTGGCAAGATGATACAACAGTTAAATTGTCTTGGTCTCTTTGAAGAGAACAAGACACCGTCACAGACTACAGGACTTCAAGCTTCAATTTACATTACAGGCATGTGACATATTGTCTGGCTTGGCAAATTCTTGATGAAAGAAAAAACAGCTGTCAAATGTTAAAGGTTTGCTAAGTTTGTGCTGATAGTATGAGGATACTGACCATGGCCTTGATCCCCTCAGGAAAGAGGAACCGGTTATAAAGCGTGTCCACTGTGTCATTGGGTTTGATATCACAAGATCTCTGAAGAAGGATGGGTCCTGTATCTAAACCATCATCTGCCCAGAAAACAGAAAACCCAGCTTTCTTATCTCCCATGATGAGAGTCCTGTGAAAAGAAGAGTTTCCATTTAAAATGCTGGCTGACTTTATCAAGTAGAGAATTGGTAAGGAGGTTACCATGGAAATGCAGATAGTGAGTACAGTGGCCTATAGACGTTCATGGCAGAACTCAGAGCCATCAGCGTTTGTAGAAGCAACACCCCTATGTTGCTAGCACTGCATCCTTGTGTGTGTGTGTGTGTGTGTGTGTGTGTGTGTGTCTGTGTGTCTGTGTGTCTGTGTGTCTGTGTGTGTGTGTCTGTGTGTGTGTGTCTGTGTAGTCTTGCTATAATGGCTTGTGTGCATCTTCAAAAGTGTCACAATCCATCCTTACTGCCACCCACTGACTGCAGGTGTTGGCTTCCTTCTGCAGGACTGAGTCATTTTCATGCCTGTCCGTGTTTCCTACATTACACTCGATCATGAGCCAGACAGAATAAGAATGAACAACGTAACGGGGTACTGGTACAAAGGAAAACCGACGGTTAATTTAGATTGTATAATTTAGTATAAATATCACATAAACTTAGAATTAGCTCTAGATTGGCTTTGTAAATGTAGTAAGTGTCAGTTGATTAAATCAGTGATTCATACTGAGTGCTGTATGCAGCCCAAACGAAGAGAAACTCTTAGCTTGGCTCTGTAGAGGCTTGTAATATGAACAAAAACCTGGATATGCAGACAGATATCTATAAACTCATCTTAGAGAGCAGCCACATACAGAGAAGGCACAAAAGGATACTTTGGCAATGCGCTAAGTCATTTTTTAGATTTATTTTTATTTATATGTATGTCCTTGTGAGTGCATGGCATGTGTGTGCAGGTGATCCCAGAGGCCAGAAGAGGGCGCTAGATCCCCTGGACTTGAAGTTACAGGCTGTTGAGAGATACTGATTTGGGTGCGAGATCCAAACTCTGGTCATCTGTAAAAGCAGCACGTGTTCTTAACTTCTGAGCTATCTCTAGAGCCTCAGCCCCCTCCCTAAATCATTTGTATTTCTCTGAGCTATCAAGCAAGCAACCCCTAAATCAGTCATCCAATGGGTCTCTCTCTCTCTCTCTCTCTCTCTCTCTCTCTCTCTCTCTCTCTCTCTCAATATTGAGGAATTATCATCACACTGTCATGAGCCTTGAAAATATCCACATGCTTTGACCCATGATTTTGCACATAGAAAGAATTCAAAATGAAAGAGATCCAAGTAGAAAGGAATCTACTATTACTACTCCTTATAAGACCAGAAGGAAATGAATTCCTAGCATCAGTCTTTAAATACCAAAAAGTATTTTTCAGCACATTTAAACCACATATAGATTTTTTTTGTATATCCAACAATCTGATGCCAAGGGATACCAGGAAGATGGTGGAAAGAGAACAAAGGTAAAGGTGGTGGGGAAAGACCAGTTCAGCCTCAGCACAGTGCACCATGGTGTTGGGTATTTATGGTGTGTCAGGAACTGTCGTGAAACAGATGTGAGAATGTTGGACAAAATCTCTTTAAGAAGCTTTAAGTCAAAGGAAGAGAGATGGCTGATAAAGAAGGCAGTGTCCTGTAGCTACATTTTCTTAAATGTACTTGAGATTATTTGTATAAGAAGAAAAAGTTCTGAGAGCATCATGCATTATGAAGACTATGAAGATACAGGTCAAAAGTGCACAGAAGTCCTGTGATAAACCAGCAGGAATCGAATTGATCTTGTTTATCTGACTACTGAAGCTCCAGGGACCTGGTTACAGCCACTGGAATTAATAACCAGAGGCCATCGTTGGGAATTCTGTCCTACCTCATGTAGCGTCTCCAGCTCTCAGAGGTGTCGCAAACAACTAAAGCAATCAATCGGGATCTTACACGCATACGAGGTGTATGTGTGCTCATGTGCACGCCTGTGTGCATACTAAATGCATGTGTTTGTGTGGATGTGTACACGTGGAGTACACACATATGCAAAGGCCAGAGATTGACATCAAGTATCTTCCTCAGTTCTTCATTTTAGTTTTTGAGTCAGGGTCTCTCATGAAACCTTGAGGCCACTGATTCAGCCAGGCTGGCTGGTCAATGAGCTCCAGGGAACAAGCCTATTTCTACTTCCCTCTAGCTGGGATTACACACGCAAGCCTCCGTGCCTGGCTTTCACGTGAGTGCTGGGGATCTGAACTCAGGTTCATGCACAGCAAGCACATTGCTGACTGATCCATCTCATCTCTCCAGCCCCAAGCACACCTCGTTTCTGCATCATGTGGGAGAGAAACAGAAAAGCCCCAGACTATGGAAATCTTGGCTGTTCCAAGCCTCACCAGTTGATGGCAGAAGCTCCTCTGTGCCTGGGTAGGAGGGAGGGGTGGTAGATGATGGAGCCGTGCTTTGGGCTGTCAATGACATCCATGGGGATAAACTGTGTGCAGAAGGGAAGCACGTTGAGCTCAGCACCCACTGACTGGTAGGCTTCTGCTACCTCCTCGATGGTTTTACCCTTGACTCTCCATCGAGGGAACTTGAACACAGGGGTCCCATCTTTCTCTGCGGCCAAAGCTGAGCACAAAAAAAGAGAGATTGTCCCTTTTTAAAAGACCATGGTCTTATATTAACACACTGTAACATTGCAATTTCACACAACTTTTACAGGCTAAACACAGTGGGGAGCAACTGGGGTTGTGAGTAGAATTTGATGTTGTTAGTATTGTATCAGGTTCGTCCATCTTTCTAGAGGGACGTTCATATACTGAATGCATAATGTATTTGGGTTTGAAAGCTGGTGAGTGGAAAGTATTTTCAGGTTTTGATGAAAGGGTCTTTTCTTAAAAGAACTTTCATTACATTTTTATTCATTTGGTGTGTGTATGTGTGTGCGTGAGTGTGTATGTGTGCGCTTGCATGTGCATGCACACACATACATACATGTGTGCATGTGTGTGTCTGCATATGTGTGCACATGTGTATGTATGTGTGTGTGCGTGTGCATGTACAATGTGTATGTTTGTGTCTGCCCACGTGTGTTCATGTGCATGTGTGTCTATTCATGTGTGTGTTCATGTGTGTGTGCATGTGTCTGCATGTGTGTGCATGTATGTGTACAATGTGTATGTTTGTGTCTGCCCATGTGTGTTCATGTGCACGTGTGTCTATTCATATGTGTGTGTGTTCATGTGTGTGTGCATGTGTCTGCATGTGTGTGCATGTATGTGTACAATGTGTATGTGTCTGCCCACGTGTGTTCATGTGCACATGTGTGTCTATTCATATGTGTGTGTTCATGTGTGTGTGCATGTGTCTGCATGTGTGTGCATGTATGTGTACAATGTGTATGTGTCTGTGCATATGTGTGTTCATGTGCATGTGTGTGTCTATTCATATGTGTGTATTCGTGTGTGTGTATGTGTCTGATGTGTGTGCATGTGTGTGTACAATGTGTGCATGTGAGTCTGTACATATGTGTGTTCGTGTGCATGTGTGTGTCTATTCATATGTGTGTGTTCATGTGTGTGTATGTGTCTGATGTGTGTGCATGTGTGTGTACAATGTGTGCATGTGAGTCTGTACATATGTGTGTTCGTGTGCATGTGTGTGTCTATTCATATGTGTGTGTTCATGTGTGTGCATGTGTCTGCATGTGTGTGCATGTGTGTGTACAATGTGTGCATGCGGGTCTGTGCATATGTGTGTTCGTGTACATGTGTGTGTCTATTCATATGTGTGTGTTCATGTGTGTGTATGTGTCTGATGTGTGTGCATGTGTGTGTACAATGTGTGCATGTGGGTCTGTGCATATGTGTGTTCATGTGCACGTGTGTGTCTATTTATATGTGTGTGTGCATGTGTGTGTATGTGTCTGATGTGTGTGTGTGCATGTGTGTGTACAATGTGTGCATGCGGGTCTGTGCATATGTGTGTTCGTGTGCATGTGTACATATGCATTTGCATGCGTGCAAGAGCACACACAACTCGTGTGTGTGTGTGTGTGTGTGTGAGAGAGAGAGAGAGAGAGAGAGAGAGAGAGAGAGAGAGAGAGAGAGAACATATATATCCACCATAGGCCATTTCCAGGAGCTAGGGCTGGGGGTTTGCCTCTGTTCTTTTGTTTCCTTTCTCTTTCCAGTTATCACAGTCCTAAAGGATGAGGTGAGGTCTCTGGGACAAAACCTGAACCCTGAAGCTTTGTTAAGTCCCAAAGGTGTCTGAATGGAGGTTAGTCCTTGGTCAAGGCATTTGAAAGAGTCTGAGCCACCAGGACAATAATGCACAAAACGTTCATGTTCATGAAATGTGGCTCATGTCAGACCACAGGCGAGTGGAGGGTAGAAGTGTGATAATGGGGGCAGGGAGATGGCTCTGAGGGTAAAAGTACTTGCCATGTAAATACAGGGACCTGAGTTCAAATCTCCAGCTGTCACATTTTTAAAAACTGGACACAGGACTGGAGAGGTGGCTCAGGAGTGTGGTTCCCAGAACTTGTGTTGAGTGCCTGGCGACCATGTTCACAGATATAGAGATAATTAAAATAAAATATTTTTTGAGACAGGATTTCACAGTATAGCTCCTGCTATCCTAGAACTTACTCTGTAGACCATACTGGCCTTGAACTCACAAAGATCTGCCTGCTTTTGCTGTCCAAGTCCTGGAGCATGCCAGTATGTCTGCCTAAAACAAAATAAATCCTTTTTAAAAACCGGACATGGTTGCATGCACCTGTAACTCCAGCACTGTGGGGACAGACGGGATGGTCATATGGGCTTGATGGCCTCCAGCCTAGTGAGAGACCCTGTCTCATGGGCATAAGGTAGAGAGTGACAGAGCAGGACACCTGACATCCTTCTCTGACCTCTACAGTACAGGTACACACACACACATGTGCGCACACACATCATTTGTGTGATAATGGAAGGAATCTGAGGTTGCTTGGGAAAGAAAATGGGGTAGAGAAGATGTTTTCACTGTAAAAAAAAAAAAAAAAAGAGCTCTGTAGAGGAATGGTAGCTTATTGGTCTTCTTATTGTTGTGGGGTTTGACTGCCCAGAGCTAGTTTTGGCTTGCTCAGTGGACTCTCCTGATGAGAGCTGTTGGCTGCTGTCATTATTAATTGCTCACAAGCCTGATGTAAGGCATAGCATTTTACATACATTTTCCCTGGGGAATTCTCACCATAGCCCTGTGAGGCAGGGGCCCCTGAATGGTGGTTAGTAAGCTAAGTGACTTGCACAGGGTCACGGGTGGAAGGGGGCAGACTCTATATCAGTCTCCTGAACTTAGCGTGTATGCTGCTAAGCCTGCTGCACCATCTCAAGGCCATATTGTTTATAAGTCATGTTGGGGTTGTCTTCTATTTCTGTGTTACATCATGAGTTCAAATGGTCGTGACCAATGGAAAGAAGTCCTGACCCTGGGCCCAGGTACCAAGGGAATACCCCTTTCCCAGACCCTATTTTGAAATGAGTCTGATAATCATATCTGTAATTCCAGAAATTCATGTACATAGCAGGGATTGCTAGTTGTCTGTGCCCGTCCTCCAGGCATGAGATCTCCTAGTGGGGTGGTCCGCTTTAGTTGTCAACTTGACACAACCTAGAATCACCTTGGAAGGAGTCTCACTGAGAAGCTGTTTCGATCAGGTTGGTCTATGGGCTGGTCTGTGGGGGATTATCTTAATCACCTTAGTTGAAGCGGGAAGACCCATCCAAGATGGGCAGTGCCATCTCTAGGCAGGGCACCTTGAACTGTTTGAAAGTGAAAAAAAGCTAGCACGCACGAGCGCACAGGTATGAATTCCTCATTCTCTGCTCTTGGTCGAATAGGTGTGATCTAACCAGTTGCCGCAACTTTCTCACACCAGCGGACTGGGACCTGAATCTGCAAGCCAAAGAAAGCCTTCATCCATTAAGCTGCTTTTGTCAGGGCATTTTAAAAAAATTATTATCACAGCAACAGGAAACAAAACTAAGACACCTTATACAGTTAAATATATGGCTACCTCAAAGACACTCTTGGTTTCTCAGGCTCCCCGGTGACTGAATCGGCCTATGCCTAGCATCTGGCAGGTTGGATAGGAATGGAAGCGATTTGTGCCACTTCTGGACTATGTCCTTTTATTAATTTTATTTATTAAGGAGCTCATTCTGTGCTCCCTCTCTTTCTCTTTTTGGTGTATGTACCTGTTCATCTGAGCACACGCACATGTCCTTGTGTTTACCTGTGCGTATAGAGGTCACAAGCCAATGTCAGGGGTCCCTTAATTCTTCTACATCTTATTTTTTGAGACAGGGTCTTTTACTGAACCAGGTGCATGCCAATTATCTAGGTTATCTGGCCAATGAGTCCCAAGGATTCCCTTGTCTCCACCTCCACCCCACAATGTTGACATAAGAGACAAGGCCAGGGCACCAGCTTTTATGTGAGTGCTAGAGATCTAAACTAGGTCCTCAAGCTTGGGTGGCAAGCCCTCCCTGTTTGCTTGCTGGAACATAGACTTGGTTGGAGCTGAGGCGGCCACCTTGGACCATGAAAGCCTTGTCTTGATACGGCACAACAACAGAGATCACATGCGGTGCATCAAAACCAGCTCTGATCACCAACCAGCCTTGAGAGCGTTGGACCCGTGTACCCGGATGCACTCACCCAGTGGATCGGCCTTTCCATCCTTGTCTGGCACTGTGAACACTCCCACCACTCGGTGGCCCTCTTTCAGGAGGTGGCTATAGACTTCCTGTCCAAACAGGCTCTGGCCAATCAGTGCCAACTTCAGCTTGTTTTTGAAATAAACCTGTGAAAAAGTATAGTGACAATGATTGCTGTGGACAGAAAGCGGCCGCGTGAGGCGCTGAGGTGCGTCACCTCAGACGATCTGAGGACTACCAGAAGACCCCTCCCCCAAAACAAAACGATTAGTCTGGTGTGATGGCAGGAGGGTCGCTAGTTCAAGACCTGCCTAGGCTACATAATGTGACTTGCAGTCCAGCTGTGCTCCTTGGGGTGATAATGTTCTCCCCAAACTAGACTTCATCTGACAAAAACCACAGGTTCAGGCACAAGAAAGAAAAATCAAACTGGATTTGACCAGAAAGCCTCTTCCCTAAGGACTAACTTTCATAGAACTAGAAGGTGCTATACGAGCTACCAAGGGCGACAAGCAACCTATAGTCCTACCTAGCTGTAACACTTATGAACCACAGTGGCCATTAGGACATGATATTTCTAAAGGGGCAATAGTGACACATCTTGGTGGTAACCAACAGCTTTATAATTGGACTTAAGGACGCACGACCCTCTGAATAGGAGTGAATTTATACCCAGATTCCCATGGCCAGAGGGCATAAACCTTAGAGGAGAGCACACCGCTGCCACGTTATTAAACAAGTGTGATTCCTAACTGCATTCTAAATCCTAATCCCACAGATAAGTAGTGCTCTCACCCCTTAGCAAAGAAGATTGGTTTTTTTTTTTTTTTTTTTTTTTTTTTGGTAGTAGATGAAGATAATTACAGAAAGCCATATGATTGTTTAAAATGGAGAGAACAACTGATCATGCATGCCCAGCCCTAAGTGGTACATCTACATACAACTCCTGCATATAACATACATCTACATACAACTTCTGCACTTGAGTGGTACATCTAAATACAACTCCTACACCTGACTGGTACATCTACATACAACTCCTGCATGTAACAGATACAGCTACATACACTCCTGCACCTGAGTGGCACATCTACATACAACTCCTGCAGGTAACATACATCTACCTATAACTCTTGCACCTAAGGTTACATGACAGTTATCAAATCCCAAGTGACCAGCCTTAAATACATACATCGGGGCAATGCTAAGAGGATCCAGCAGGTTTTGCACACACACACACACATACACACACACACACACCAATAACAATTGAAGAGGTCACAAATTTGAGAGGGGAGAAGGAGAGATAGAAGTGTTATAAACACAGTACTCAGGTCTGAAATGCTCAAATGACTTAAGCATTTCTTTTTTAAAAGCAGGAAAGTTGGATATGGGGGCATGCACATGTAATTTCAGTACTAAGGGAACAGAGGTGGGTGGAATATTAGAGTTTGCTAGCCAGCCAGTCCAGCTGAACGGGCAAGCTCTAGGCCAATGAGAGACACTGTCTCAAAAACAAGGTAGATGGTGTGGTGGTTTGAATATGCTTGGCCCAGGGAGTGGCACTATTAGGAGGTGTGGTCTTGTTGGAGTAGGTGTGGCCTTATTGGAGGAAGTGTGTCACTGTAGGGGTGGGCTTTCAAACCCTTCCTGCCTGGAAGTCAGTCTTCTCCTAGTGGTCTTCAGATGATGATGTAGAACTCTTGGCTCCTTCTCCAGCACTGTGTCTTCCCGCCATGATGATAATGAACTGAACCTCAGAACCTGTAAGCCAGCCCCAATTAAATGTTGTCCCTATAAGAGTTGCCTTGATCATAGTGTCTCTTCATAGCAATGGAAACCCTGACTAAGACTGATGCACACTGGAGAGATTACTTGGTAGTTAAAAGCACTTGCTACTCTTCCAGAAGACCCATATTCAGTTCCCTGCTCCCATGTTAGGTAGCTTACAACCACCTGTAACTCCAGCTCCAAGGGATTCAGCCCTCTTCCAATCTACACGGGTGTACACACACACACACACACACACACACACACACACACACACACACACACCAAGAAAAATATAAAAAATGTTCTATAAGTATTATTTCTGTATCCTATAATTAGGGCTGAAATAGGATCTTCCTGTTGGCCACCTTACAAAAATTCCAGCTTCATCTTGTACAATTACGAATGCCAGATATTTTAAGACATAGGAAACACTGCTTTCAAAACACACAGAGGGGACAGGCTGTATGTAACTCTTTGGGGGAATATTTGTTCCCCATGTGCAAGACCTTTGGTACGACAAGCAGCGTTACAAAAATAGGGGTGTTGGTGAAAAACCTCAAAGCACAAAAAAGCCAGGAGACCTTGTCCTTCAAAGCAGTGTGCTTCCTACATTCTATGTGACTGCCATCTAGCTAGTTGGAGTTCAATTTTAGATCGGCTGAGAAAGGGTGTTTAAAGCAACCATGTTGTTACTGAAAATAGCACATTCATTAAAAACTCTCTGAGCTTAACTGGTGGCTCCTTGCCCCTCCCCCACCTCTCAGGTGCTGTGAGTTGATCCTGAAGTTTGCACTCTACCTCAGAGCTATACTCCCAGCCCAAGGTGAGTCTTTACCATTGGGGAATACTCAAGATTTCAGGACTCGAAGTGTATCTGTGAATTTATAAGATTCCAGAAAACTGGACTTAAGCTCTTTCTTGCTTTCATTTCTCCAAGCACAGTCTGAGTACTGACTTGGCAGAACTCAGAATCTGCCATTTCAAATGTGGATTATGGGTTCTCATGACAGATCTAGTGAGTCGGATTCGGGGTCCCAGGAAGCTTGTCTTAAGAAGCTTCCTAGTGATCCGTGAGCACATCCGATACTCTCTGCTCCATTTACTAGATGTACCAAACCACAAGAAATAGATGCCCTGGGAAGCTTGGGGCAGAAAGAAAATGCAGAAATAACTAGAAACATTTGACTGGAATGTTGGTCCGTGTCACATATTTCACACGTATGATTTGACTACACAGACTCTCAGAAACAGGCATTCATAACTCATTTTTACAGTTGAAGATGCTAAAGCAACGATGTGTGGAGACATAGCCTGAAATCCAGTAGTCACCAGGAGACAGGATGGGATTTTCTAGTTTGCTTATATGGCTTGTTGTTCCAGGTCACAGTCCACCACTGAGGGAAGTTAGAGCAGAAATGAAAGCAGAAGCTATGGAGGAAAGCTGCTTACTAGCTCCCTTCCTCTTGCTCAGTTAGCTTTCTTACACAACCTAAGTGTCTAGGAATGGTGCCGCCCACAGTGGGCTGGGCCCTTCCACATCAATTAACAGTCAGGAAGATCTCTTAGAGATATACCCACACTCCATCAATTTGTCTCTCTTCATTGTTCTCTGTGTACATTTCTCTTTAGGACCCCCTACACTACAAGATGTACAGAAAAAATGGCCCCTGTCTGGGAATTCATCAGTCAGGAGGGAAGGCACTCAAGTAGAAGTATTTGATGATTTCTTTATGCTTGGGTCAGGGAGTGGCACTATTAGAGGTGTGGCCTTGTTGGAGTAGGTGTGTCACTGTGGGTGTGGGCTTTAAGACCCTCATTCTAGCTGCCTGGAAGTGAGTATTCTGCTAACAGCCTTCAGATGAAGATGTAGAACTCTCATCTCCTCCTGCACCATGCCTGTCTGGATGCTGCCATGTTCTCACCTTGATGATAATGGACCAAACCTCTGAAACTGTAAGTCAGCCCCAATTAAATGTCCTTATAAGAGTTGTCTTGGTTTTGGTGTCTGTTCACAGCAGTACAACCCTAAGATAATGTATCAGTGACTTAGTGCTAAGATAAGTGGGTGCAATGAGGTTATGAAAGGGGAAGATATCATTGGAAAGAGTTCTTCATAGTGGATAGGAGATAGGATATTTGTACATATGTGTCCATATGTGTTTATGAGTGTGTGCACATATGAGTGCAGGTGTCTGTGTGTGTATGCGTTTGTGGAGGCCAGGTGTCACTGCCTGGTGTCCTCCTCTATCACCCTCCATGTTATTATTTGAGACAGGGCTTCTCACCAAACCTCGAGCTGACTGATTCAGCTAAGCTGGTAGCCAGTTGGCTCCAGGGATCCTCCTGTCTCTGCCTTCCCAGCTCTTAGGCTTCAGGTGCACATCACCACACCCAACTTTTTACACAAGTGTGGGGATCTGAACTCAGGACCTGATGCTTCTTTAGGAAGCACTTTAGCCTGCTGAGCCATCTCCTCCTCAAGGGAATTCTCAGGTGGAATCTCAGGCATCTCATCTTGGGAGCTGGCCGAGAAAGTGGAGAGGATTATGGGAAAACACTGGGAAGTTCCAGGCAGAAGAAAATGAATAAATAGCACAGTATCCAGACTGTGGAGTCATGGGATGCCGGCAAACATCAATGGAGTCGGGAACTGCAGGGAGCTTTGTCTGTTGCCAGTAATTTGTATTATATTCTGAAGACAGTGGAAATCCTCGAGAGACTCAAGAGTGACAGAAGGGTGACATGGACTCATTTCTGAGTTAGTAGACCTCTGAGGCAACCCCATCGAGGCATGACCTGGCCCCAAGGAGGCATGCCTTTTGTGCTTAAAAATGGAGCAGAGAGTGAAAATAACAGCTGAGTTCATAGCTGGCTTTCGGTATATTTCTAGGATGTATTGGGAGTGCGCAAGGCCCACGTCTGGTGTTCAAGCTCTCCCCTGGATAGGAGCCACATGCCACACTTCATGGAGAAACGGAGCTATGCAAGATTTGCAGATGCCATCATCAGTGACAAGCTTGTGCGACTTGTTTTCCTTATTGCATCATTTCATGCAGAAGGGATTCATGTCAGTTGTCATATTGATTTTCCCTCAGTACTGGGGGTCAAAGCCGAGTCACCATGGGTGCCAGGCCAGAGGCCTGCCACTAGCCTAGCCCTCCTCGCTTTTTAAAATACTTTTCAAGCCGGTCATGGTGGCACTAACCTTTAATCCCAGCACTCCAGAGGCAGAGGCAGGTGGATCTCTGTGAGTTCAAGGCCAGCCTGGTCTACAAAGCAAGTTCCAGGGTAACCAGGGCTACACACAGGAAACCCTGTCTCAAAATACAAAACAAACCAACAAACCAAACCAAAACAAACAACCCCTCCCAAAACGAAGCCAAAGCCAAGCCTGTTAAAGAGTCATTATTTGCCTGTTACTAATGTGTGTGTCTGTGGTTTATGCCATGAGTGTTTGATGGCCTCAGAGGTCAGAAAGTGGTGTTGGAGTTTCAGGTGGTAATGAGCTGCCCAACATGGATGCTTGTAGAGGTCAAAGGTCCTTGCACACACAGATAAGCACTGGAGAAGCCAGGGAAGTTAAACACAGAGCTTCTCCTCAATGGAATGAGGGGCTTAGTTGTCCCAGACTGCTGAGGGGAAATGTAGCTTACAATCTCTGTTACCTGTCGGGCCAGGCTCTGCCTGTACCCCCCCCCCCCCCAGAATATTGTTTGTTTATCTCAGACTTTCGCCCCATAGAACCCTGAGCATTACTTCTATGTCACAGAACTCATCCTTATGACTGATGTCACTTGCTTTACAACAGCCTAAGTGACCTCTGTGCTGTCTTAGGGCCAGGCCAATGCTGTACCCATGGGAATAATGTTTACCTCAGTCAGTCTCCCTAGACCCAGATCATGGGAGCTATTTCTAAGTCAATGGTTGTACTCACAGGGCTGAGTTACTTGTTCTCTGAAAACTTTCTTCCAAAATTGGGCCATGCTTAAGTATGGCTAAAGTAAAGTGCTCTGGGTCAGACTCTAGAAGTCTCGGCCCAGCACCAGTTACCAAAATCAGGCTGAGCTGGGTTTTGTTTTTTCTGCTTGCTGTAAAGCCTGCAGACCCCATCCACAGATGCGGGGAACTGAACTCACAGTGTCTTCTGCAAGAACTCTAAGCTAGCTTTCCAATATGTGCATGTGTATATGTAGTGTATGTAATATGTAATATATATGATATATGTATATGATATATATGTGATGTATATGTACATGATGTATGTATATGTATGTATATACTTTTTTAAGAAAAAAAAAAAAAGAATAAAAACCATTTTAAAAGAAGAGCCTGTCAGAAGGTGAGAGAGGCCTAAAGAGGGGTGTGTAGCCAGGTGACTAGAGAGCTCCTGGCATGAAACTGGTGACTACAGAATATCTCAAAGCCTTTAAAGAAAGGGGCAGACGCCATCTTCACTCTCCAATGTGTCCCCATCACTGTGATGTCATCTCTCCGAGGCTTTTCCAGAGCCATGCAGATGCAGGTAGCATGCTCTTAAGCCTCCAGAACTGAGAGCTAACGAAATCTCTATCGGTTCCCAGCCTCCTGCATTTTGTAATAGCCACAGTAAACAGATTAAGTATAATTGGGATGCAATCAATTGCACCTTTTCTTGTGTGCGTGCCTTGAGCTTGGGCCCTGCGAGCTCGGGTATGACCTGCCAGTGCCCCCCCCCATTACACCCATCATACTCTCCTTCTCTCCATACCTAGATCCTGAGAACTAGCGAGTTTCCCTCTGTCCTGCATCCTCTTCTAAAAAACGTCAGATCAGTGTATATCTAGACCTTTGAGTGAGTTCATACCCTTAACTTACATATCTAAGTCTCGTTCCCAATGCAGGTATCAGTGGTTCTTTTCTCCCCATGGAAGGTCCACTACAATATGGTTACATTACAATGTGTTCATCCTGTCCCCAGCTGAGGACAAGTAAGATCTTTTCAATTTGGGGTGATTACAGAAAAGTGCCTATAAATCTGTACATAGGTTTTTGTATTAAGCATTAAGTTTTTTGTGGGGCTTTGGATGTGACTCAGGGATACAGCACATGCTTTGCGTGTGGAAGGCTCCAGGCTCTATCCCTGACACCATGAAAACAAACAAATAAAAACCTAAGAGGGTGGACGCAGCGTCACATGGTTGAGATACTGTTAATGCTATGCCAAGCAGCCCAGCAACAAGGCTCATCTGGTAAGGGACTTGCTGCCAAGCCTGGGGACCTGAGTCCGATTCCCAGGATCAATAAGAAGGAAGGCAAGAACTAACTACTAAACTTTGCCCTCTCACTCCTTCTAACATGTGTGCTATGGCATCCCCACCCCCCACATCCTCCAATCTAAATAAAATGTGATTTAAAATTTTTACAAAAGAAACTACCAGATAGTTTTCCAAAGTGGTTGTACCATTATATAGTCTTTTTTTTTTTTTACAAGAAAATTGTTGGGACTAACATCTTGGGAATTTCAAAGGGATACTTTTACATAAAAAGTGCACTGTAACTAGGCAAATTTATTAAAAGCAAATGGACTCGGGAAAGGGATCAAGGTGAATAAAGGTCCAATCTGCTTAGTCTCCTTTCATGTCATACGTGAACACACATAACATAGTCTCAATGTTAACTTACCTGAAATTTTATATACCTTTAAAAATTCCTTTTTAAAATTTTTTTTTTATTTTTTGATACTTTATTTACATTTCCAATGTTTCCCCCTTTCTAGGTCTCCTCTTTGGAAACCCCCATCCCCTCCCCCTCCCCGCCTCTGTGAGGGTATTCCACCTCCCACCCACCCCCATTATATAGTCTTATTCGCCACGTATGTGTCCGTTTTAAGATAATTTTTAAAAAAATTTTATTTATTTATTTATTTATTTATTTATTTATTTATTTATTATATGTAAGTACACTGTAGCTGTCTTCAGACACCCCAGAAGAGGGCATCAGATCTCATTACGGATGGTTGTGAGCCACCATGTGGTTGCTGGGATTTGAACTCATGACCTTTGGAAGAGCAGTCGGAACTCTTAACCGCTGAGCCATCTCTCCAGCCCTTTAAGATAATTTTTACAGAGCACAGTGTAAAGGATGTGCTTTACATTCTCTGTAGAGTAAAATATCCCTGGTCCTTCACTGCTTTCCTTTTGTCCATGGAGAGCTATAACCACTTTCCAGCTCTGTCTGTGGCCAACTTCCCACATGTATTCCTGGGGACAGAGGGCCCCTGGGGCAGCCTGCTGCTCTGCCCAGCCATGTTTCTATTCCTGGTATCTGTCACTTGGCTTGTTCAGCTTTCTTTCTTTCTTTCTTTCTTTCTTTCTTTCTTTCTTTCTTTCTTTCTTTCTTTCTTTCTTTCTCTAACTGAAAACTTCTGTAACCACAGCATGGAAATCTCATCTTTCAAAACCCCTCCTTTCAGCTTTCCAACAGTTTACTGACAGGGTGGTGGCAAAGACCAGGGTAGTAGACACAGCTCCTTGCTGTCTGTGCCCCAGGACCAGATTGCACGGCCATAGTGGTTAAAGAAGCTAAGGAAGGGACCGAGGGTTACCCAGCAGAACGTTCAAAAGCCCAAGGCAGACAGGTCTCTTTTAAACTATGACTGTCCCCCAAAGTCACTAGCATTGATTGTACGGAGCAAAATAAATTCTGACCATTTATTTGGATTCTGCCTTCAACTTTTTTACATGTGGCATTGTCACAGGAAAAAAAAAAAAAAAAAAAAAAACCAACGGAGCGAAAATCTTTCATAACACAGCCAGGACATGCTGATTACCAAAGAGATTGTGTGCACGGGATAGACGCTTTCCTTAGCTGGAACAGCCTGTTTGCCTTTCCCCAGACCCACCGAAGTGCTGAAGACAGAACCACTTGCAACGTGTCGGCTCCCGTTCCATTTCTAGAAGCGATCTGATGCAATCCCACGTCTGTGGGTTGGGCCGGGGCCCGGTTCTAACTCTACAGTTTTACCACGTTCCAGCGTGGCTACTCGTAGCGTAGGGCTGAGAGATCCTGGAAATCTGGCAGCCACTACTCTCCACTCGGTGGGAAGCACCAGGCTGTCCCTGCTTGCAGTGCTGAGCTTGCCTGGGTCCCAGTCACATCTGGTAGACCTTGCAAGGCACTCTCGCTCACACTTACCTACCATCCCCATCCTAAACCGCTCACGTAGGGAACATGAAATGCAAAAAGGAAGAAAACAGACTCTGGCTCCTGTCTCTTTACTCTCTGTCAGTTCCCAGCTTGTCATCCCAGGCAGACCTGACAACCACGTCTGCAGCTGATTCCTCGCAGCAGACAAAGGCTCACTTGACAATTTCCATCCCGGATACTGCCGCAGGCTTCTCTGGACTCTCCCAGTCTGAAAACAACTGTTGTTCCTTCTAGCAAGGTCTGAGCATCACTGCTCACCCCAGCCTCGCCGTTCCGACCCTGCAACCCCCAAGGTCTGGAAAGCAAGACCACGATGTGTATGCTCGCCTTGACAGGACTCACCCGGCCGGTGGAGAAGTGCCTTAGCGCCTGGCTGCTCCGCCACAGCATGATGCCGGCGATTGCCAGGCAGAAGGCGGGAGTGGGTACCAGGCCTGCAGAGGGTTGAGTGTTCCGTTTCAGCTCAGTCCAAGCTCTGCTCACGGCCCCGCCCCCTCAAATAGCAGGTCCCACCCCTCGGCTGGCAGAGCTCTTGCCCCTAAGCACACGTGACCTGGTGCAGGTCTGGGGAACGAACCTGTGCCTGACCCCAGATTGGAAGCTACCTGGACTCCGCCTCTGCTCCATGGATAGCTAAGGCGTTCGCTAGAGGTGGGACCTTCCACGAGTTACTCAGACCCTCGGAGTCAGGCAGAGAGATGTGCCTTATAATTTAATCGGACACCCTGTGAGGGTTACTTCTCATTATTAATTTGGCCCAAAGTAGGATGGCCTAGGAAAGGGATTACCTAGATCATGCATGTTTGCATTGGGGTATTTCTTGGATTAACTGAGGTGCGAAGATGCATCCTGATTGTGGGGGGTACCATTTCATGAGCTGGACCCTGAACTGCGTAAGAGTGAAAACAAACAAACACCCGTACTGAGCAGTAAGCATGGGTGCCTTTATTCTCTATCTCTCTGAGTGTGACTAGTTGCCTCGGGTTCCTGCCTTGACTTCCGGACAATGATGGATGGTAACCTGAACTCCTAAATTGAACAAACCCTTTCTCCCCAAGTTGCTTTTTTGTCGGGGTATTTCACAACAGAAATGATTTTGAACACTTTCTAAGTCACCAGCATAACAGTCTCCAGAATAAGACAGGCACACTTGTACAGCTCGGGCTTGAGCTGGGAAGATAATGCGCTGGGCACCCTTGCTTTAGACATAGCCTGATACCGCAATCATTGGAGGCTGGGAGGGTCGGTAAGATACTATCCACTGGGCTTGTCACACAGGTTTAGTCGCCAGTAGATAACTCATACCTGCATTTGTCCCTTGCCTTTCTGAAGAAACTCTCACACATGAGGTAGTGGAGCCCTTGCCCCAAAAGGATTCCTCGGCCTGGAGTTCAGGGCTGCGTGGAGCTTGGCATTCACTCGTCTCTTGATATTCTTCTGCCCGTGTGATTATTGGTTATTGATCATTGATTATGAGCTCATTAATTGAACAGATTAGCAGCTTTCTCTGTCACATCCATACAGGTGAATTAGTTTTTGTTGGACTCCACTATCCTTGATCCCCTTAAACAATTCACTCGATTTATTTAGACACTCATGCAGGGTAACAAAGGGCATGGGGTGCCTAAAGCTCTTCAGTTTCCTTCCTCTCACCTAACTTCAGGAACCATACACTCTTTTAACCCAAAGATGTAACAAACATTTGGTGAAATGTGTCCATTCTCACCGAAGTCTCTGAGAGGGTTGGGCTGACTCTGATATTTTCTTTGTAATGATATAAAGCAAATGTTACTGAATTCTTGCTTAAATCCATTTCACTTCTGAGCACTCAGGGTGCATGCACATTGGTCAGGGAGCGTCTTTCCATTTATGTATGTGTGTATTTATTTATTTTAAGATTCACTTCTGCTGGAGAGGTGGCTCAGAGGTTAAGAACACTGACTGCTCTTCCAGAAGTCCTGAGGAACCACATGGTGGCTCACAGCCATCTGTAATGGGATCTGATGCCCTCTTCTGGTGTGTCTGAAGACAGCGACAGTGTACTCACATATATAAAATAAATAAAATAAATCTTTAAAAAAATAAATAAACAAATCTTTGAAAAAAAGACTTACTTCATTTTTAGTTATGTGCAGTAATGTACAGAGCACTGAAATACAGAAGAAACGTACAAATGGACAAAACACAGTCTGTTTCCTCAGTTTGTTTTATAATCTAAAGAAACTGGCAAATGAGGACTTGAGAGGAAGGAAATTCAGGAGGTGAAGTGAGTTTGGGGGTCACACAGCCTCTGAGTCCTGACTTGAAACACAATCAGTGATCGATGCATCTGGGAATGAAAAGACAAGGGGTCTGAGGCGTCCGCAGCTGTGACGTGATCTTGGATTGATGCTCACAGTAATGATACGGCAGAAACCAGCGACGCACTAAATAACCAACAGTTATCTGCAATAGCTCAGGCTGGTCGTCGGTCTCAGCACCATGGAACAGGGGGTAGAGAGGTTTTGAGATCCAGAAGTAGTGGATGTCTGCCTCAAACTAGTACCTGCTGGGTGTGACAGCCTACATGAGCTCACACACATGTGCTGACATTCGCAAGATCTGCGGAAGATCAAGCCCCTGACATTCTAGCATGGACATGGGAGGGGCTCTTGAAGTCCTGTTTCTAGCTGAGAAGCTACTGCAATTGACAGCGGCTGAGGGGGAAGAGTCAGTCTTCCTCAGGCATAAGGCTCCTGAAAAGCTACCCTTGCCCCAGTAGGTGGTCCTGCAGCCATGTGCATACAGGCCCACTAAGAGGACCCAGGAGCTTTTGGAGAGAGAGAGAGCGCGAGAGCGAGCACATGAAGTTGGTAGGGAAAAGTTGTGCCTGAATGACTGTATCCTCACATTTTCTTGCCATTATTCATTCTCTTATTAATCACAGTATTAATTACAATGTCACCCTTATCACATGATTACCTTACTTCAGTGTTATATTCTAGAAGAGGTTATGTTGGGGGACTTTCAAAGTTTTCATGGGACCTTTTAAAAATCCCAATTTGCCTTTGAAACAGAGGCAGCACTATGAGTTGAGAGCATCAGCTGAGGAATACCAGAAATAAAAGACGCTTTTAGCTAACAGAACTTAATGTTGTGGCTACCTTTGCCCTCTGGTCTCAGATACAAGGTTCCAGCACACCCGAGGGTCTCAAACTGCCAGACCTTCAGGGATTTCACAAGCAAAAGACAAAAGTCAGTGGACGGAATTTCCCAGCTCCCTCCTATTTGTCTCTACTAAGGTGTCGAGCTCCTGTGTCCTCTTCCTGCCTCTCTTCTCTTCCTCTTAGTTCCACTTTTGCATTTGTTGTTTTACTCACTTGGCACAGATAAATACTTTACTTTTATTTCACTTTATTTGGTGTGTACGCGCGCGCGCGTGCACACACACACACACACACACACACACACACACATACACACACACACACACACACGCATATGCGCGCACGGATATGTCTGTCCCTGCATATAACAAGAGGCCAGAGAAGGGCATCAGGTGTTGTACACCAGGAGGCCAAAGAAGGATACCAGGCTTCCTGCATTATTGGTCTCCATCTTATTCTCACTGAACCTGTAGCTAGATTGGTGGCTGCTTTACCTGCTGGACCATCTTACCCTGAGACTTGGGCAAGCTTCAGGGTTCCCAGTGCACAGATTTTTTTTTACCCAGGTTCTGGGGATTGGGACGTGGGTTTTCAGACCTGCACAATAAATTCTCTTAGCCTGTGAGCCATCTTCCCAGCCCAGACAAATCTGTTCTTTTGCAGCTAGTGAGATGGTGTATACCTGTGATCCTAGCACTCCAGAGGTAGAGGCAGGAGCATGGCTGGAAGTGCAAGGCTGGCCAACTTCAGCTTCATGCCAAGGTGAGCTTGTGGAGGTCAGAGGGCAGAGTCAGAGCTCTCCTTCCAGCATGGGGGGGCTGGGGCATCAGAGGGTCAGGCTCAGCGGACACTTTTACTCCCTGTTACAAACTTTCTGAAGTACAGAAAATATTTACTCTCACAATAACTTTAGGGATTTTTGAGTAAAGTTCTATGTGTCAGACTGTCCTCATTCATAGGCTTGTTCTGACTGATTAACTTTTGACCACTTTGCCTATGTGCCTGTTTTTTAAAAATAAAGTATGCTGAATATTCCATTTTATTATACGTGAGAATTATGTAACCCTTGTGAATCTCATTGCTATTAACTTCTTTTTAACTTGTACTTGCATATATATACATATACATGCAGTTATTACTGCTTAAAATTGCTCAATAGATAATGTTATAGGGGGTTGAAGAAATGGCTCAAGCAGTTAAGAGCTCTGGCTTCTTGTCTTAGAGTTTCATTGCTATGAAGAGACACTATGACCAAGGCAACTTTTATAAGGACATTTAATTGGGCCTGGCTTACAGCTTCAGAGGTTCAGTCCATTATCATCATAGCAGGAAGGATGGCAGTGTGCCTGCAGACACGGGACTGGAGGAGCTGAGAGTTCTACATCTTGCTCCAAAGGCAAACAGGAGAAGACTGGCTTCCAGGCAGCTAGGGGGAGGGTCTCAAAGCCCACCCCCACGGTGACACACCTCCTCCAACAAGGCCACACCTCCTAATAGTGCCACTTCCTGGGCCAAGCGTATTCAAACCACCACACTGCTCTTCCAGAAGACCTGGGTTCTATTCCCAGAATCCACATGGTGGCTCACAACTGTCTTTAACTCCAGTTTCAAGGGATCCGATGCCCTTTATGGCTTCTGTGGGCACAAAGCAGGCAAGTGGTAGCATACATACATAAAAATATTAAGAAAAGAAATGTCATGATAAAAACCTTAGCACTAGAGAGCAACAGTTTAGGTACCTGTAATAGGGAGAAGTGAAATCGATTAAACAAGTTTAATGGTGATTTTTTTTAAAAAAGCTTGAAGCTGGGTATGAGTAAACTCCTATAATCCCAGAACTAAGGAGACAGAAATGAGGATTGAAAACTTCAATCGGTCTAGTGAGATCCTGTCTTAAAATCTGAGGTGAGGCACTCTACTGGCATGAACCAGCCTTGGCTTTGTCCCCAGCCTGAGGGGGGTGGGGTGGGTGGAGAATGAGATTGAAGGAGAGAGAGAGAGAGAGAGAGAGAGAGAGAGAGAGAGAGAGAGAGTCAGTCAATGCTAATACATTTTCTCTCTGGAAATAATAAGGCTGTATACTCGCTTTTCAAAAGATTACATTTTTAAAATTCATGTCTGTGTGTGGAGGCCAGAAGAGGGCTTTTCATCCCCTGAACCAGAGCTGGGGCTTTTGTGAGCTGCCGGGCATAGGTGCTGGGAATTGAGCTTGGGCCTTCTGGTAGAGAGCAAGGTCATCTCTTGAGCCCCTGGGTTCTGTACTCCTAGGCTTTGCTATGATACGATTTCACCAAGCTCACGAAGAGATGTGGGCCAGCAAAGGAGCTGAGGCAGTAGGTACTTTAAAAGAGGCAGGGCCGAGTGGGGAATGCTGAGATCTTGCCATGAGATGGGATTCCTGCGACTGGAATTTTTTGGAGACAGCAGGATATTAAAAAGCAAGGCCACTTTGTGTGCTTGGCCCTCCTTGCATAAGAAGGCTCCCTTTCTGCTTGTCTGTCATGTTGGGACATAGCTAGAGAGTTCTCGTAGGATGTCAGGGCCATACTGTTAGGGTCTTCCAGACACTAGAACTGTAAGCCCAAATAAACCTCAGAGCCAAGCATTCTGTTACAGCAGTACAAAACAAACGTAGGCACACTGTAAGACCCAAAGCCATTCCATTTGGCCTCTTATTGATCTCATCGCACATATACATTTTAATAAAGATCTCTTGGGACAAAAAAAAATTTTGTCATCAGTGACACAAAATGCCCCCAACCCCAGTTTTCCTCTTCAGTTTTACTAGCAAAGAGAGCATAGACCAGACATTTCTGTTGGATCTTGTTTTCTTTGATGCAGTGACTCTCCTGTGGCCCACAGTGATTGGAGATGGTTCAGTAGAGCGTATCTACTGGCAGATTGCCAGCAGTAGGGCACCCGACAGAGGCTTCAGCTGTTGTGTGAACTCTGCAGGCACAGGAGTCTATGCCTCTCATGAACACTCCAGCCAGAGAGACTAAGACAGGCCATTCCTGGGACATGCCCATAGAACTAAATATGTTTCTTTAAAGATATATTACAAAGAAACCTGATACCTTCTTATTATTTTAAACTAAAAGCAAGACTATAACTAAAAATAAATAACTAAAACTAAAAATAAAGGATTTTTTTTATCACTCCCAGCAGCCTTCAGGGCAGTTCCAGGAAGAGATGTCTCTGAGCACATTTTAAGCCAATCTCTGCAACAAAGGTTTCACTGAAGCTGGGAGGTTTGGGGGGTAGACAGAGAAGAGAGACAGGGAAAGACAGCAGCCAGCCAGCCATAGGCCATGCTAAGTATGTGATGGAAAGTCCTGAATCATTTTCTTTCATTTACTGTTGCTACATATATAAAATAATGAAATGAGCCAGGCAGTGGTGGCGCACACCTTTAATCCCGGCACTTGGGAGGCAAAGACAGGCGGATTTCTGTGTTCGAGGCCAGCCTGGTCTACAGAGTGAGTTCCAGGACAGCCAGGGCTACACAGAGAAACCCTGTCTTGAAAAAACAAAAAACAAAACAACAACAACAAAATAATGAAATGGATAAAGGCAGAAAAACAAGCCATCAACAATCCTACAACCCAAGTGTAGCAACTCAATATCACCAATCTACATTAAAATCAGAATGAGAGATTTTACAAAGAATACTGGAGACTAGGCAAGCAGGAAACAGTCATAGTAAAGTCCGGGTATGTTCAAAGAGGTTGAGACAAGAGGAGGACTTTAAATGTGAAAAGGTTACATCGGTTTTATGAAACCATTTTTCTTGGCCACAGTGATTATAACAGGGCTCCATCAGCTCATGACTGGAGAGTCACCCATCAGGTTCTTTAGAAATTCTTTCCGGAGAAGTTTGCATAGCCCTCTGTGCAAACCTCCTTGGGATCTGGCAGAATATTTTGTGATGGTCATTGTTACACAACCATGGGTATAGAACCCTTCCTTTATGTCCTCCTGGCTTTTAATTTGTTTTTTTTTTGTTTGTTTGTTTTGTTTTTCTTTTTGTAGGGTTGACATAAGACCTTATTTTATTTTAACATTTTACTTACCTGTGTACCACTCAGGGTGTGCATGTGGAGGTCAGAAGGCAACCTTCAGGAGTCAGTCCCAGGGATTGAATTTAGGTTATCAGGCTTGGCTGCAAGGTAAAGACCTGCTAGACTATCCTACCCTTATGAGACCCTTCCTACCATTTGGATCCTGACAACTTTTGCATTTTATTTACAACTTGAAAATCATTTAAAAATAAGATCAACCTTTGACTAATTTAGAACAAATAGATGAGAAACAGAAGACATTATCATGGTATCCAGCCTGGCATAAGTGGGCCATATCCCTATTTACTAAGCCATGGATCTCATATGGGGTGGGAAGCAGGTTTTGGAGTGAAGTACCCAGAATTCAGCTGTGGATTCAATGATGTTTATTAGATGCCCATGTAAAGCTTCTGTGTGGAGAGCTTTTGGGGCCACAGTCTAGGAATTTGGCAGAATTTGATGTTGGATTAGGACAAGAAAGCAGGCTCAAGAAGAATACAGCTGAGGAAGTGTTCTTTGTATCCTGATGGGACCTTTGTTTATGCTTTGTTTGTTTGTTCCTTGACTACTTTGTAGCCTTAGGATTGACCAGATCCTTTGTATGTACCTAGAATGGTATAAAAGCATACTGGAAAAAATAAACCCACTTCAGCCTCGGCCCTGGCTGGAGTTGTGTTATAAAGTTGTCTAATTGTCTTTTCTTTCTTTAATCCTCCCTCCCTCCCTCAAGACCCTGCTGACTGACTGAGTTGGCGTGGTCATTCCTGTGGAAATGTCTAGGTGAGATAGCATGGAATTATAGAGTTACATTTAAAGGCCATATCAAACTTTGGTGATAAAGAAATGTTTTCTTAGACTCTTGGCTTTCCCCCAAAACATTTCTGCTAAGCCTTTTCTTTTTACAAATCATCATGCTCTGATTTGTCCACTTTTCTACTTTTCCCCAGATTTTTGTTTTGGTTTGAATTTTGTTAGAAAAAAAAAAAAGCATTTTCTAATTTCTTTACAATGTCTGGCATGGTGGCACATGTCTGTAACCCCAGCACTTAGGAAGAGGAGTCAGGAAGATTGGGAGTTCAAGGCTGGCCTAAGCTAGTGAGTTCAAGGTTAGTCTGGGCTACCACAACAAAATCTGTCTTGCTATAGATTATACAATGAGCACAAAATACATGCTAGCTATTAATAAAGTATTTGTTCTTTTATTTAGAATTCTAAATGTAAGCATCTAAGTCATAAATTATTACAAAAGACTTTTTTTTTTTTTTTTTTTTTTTTTTTTTTTTTTTTTTTTTTTTTTTTTTTTTTTTTTTT
>CM052707.1:95614227-95625926 GCA_028551405.1 Uromys caudimaculatus
GCTAACTTGAAAGCCTGGGACGAATTACTGTGAGACACTGCTAATGACCAAGTGGCTCAATGGTGCAATCACTGTTATAGCTGCTCCCTCTGCCACATAAATCCACCTCTTGTGATAAAGCCATTGGATTCCGTATAGTTGTCTTCTCCACTCCCAGGCTAAGTGATCTTCATAGAATTGCTTCTTCTTTTGCCTGCTGCATCCGTGGAGCACGTGACCTACGCTAAGCCAATGGGTTCACTCTCCTGATATTTGGGTTTTTGAGATTAGCTGGAAAGTGTGCTCAAGTAAAGAAAGGCTAATCACTGCTGGCAAGACTTGATTCTTGGACTTTTTGGACTTATCAGTTCAGTGTGCTCTTTTTCTTTTGTGGGCTGGATTTAGTCTTGTGATAATGTGAGCCTGAGGCTTCCAACAGCTACCATATGGAATCTAAAGAAGGCTGCCAGAACAGTGCATGCTACAGAAACTGAAAATGCCAACAGGCCATCCTGAAGCTAGAAGCACATGAAGTCCACTTGTGTTTGTCAGCCGTCACTGTAACAAACACTTTTGTTAGGAAAAAATCATTTTCTAATTTCTTTACAATGCAGGCATGGT
This sequence comes from Uromys caudimaculatus, assembly GCA_028551405.1. Lineage (NCBI taxonomy): Eukaryota > Metazoa > Chordata > Mammalia > Rodentia > Muridae > Uromys > Uromys caudimaculatus. The sequence continues at coordinate 95,614,828 of CM052707.1, forward strand.
GGCACATGCCTGTGATCCCAGCACTTAGTAAAGCACTTTACAAAGTAAAGATGTTCATTTGTAGCTCAGATCTGTAGAGGTTTCCCTCCATAGCCTTCTCACAGGCCCAGGAGCAGCAGGGCCACTCCGCTACGATAATGAGATCTTGTCTCAAAATAAAACCAAGTCCAAACCTCAACATCTCAGAACACGTTCTTGAAGACAACATTCTATATTGATTTTCGGTACTTTATAATGCAAATAACTTAAAAACGCTGCTTGAAAGAGACTCAGTTAATAGACACAAGAAATATTTAAGAGCCACTTTGTATTTATGACTCTTTTCCAAGTAATCTAGTCTTGTTTAATAAGATTTGAATTCTTCCTATGCATTTGCAAACATGTATGCAAATATGTATGTTTACATCGATTGTAGATGTAATAGCAAATATGTATTGTTTAAAATCACCTCCTCTCCATTTTTTTTTTTTTTTTTTAATGCCACTTGAGATCTATTTCATTTTGTAGTTTTATAGGAGTTCAGAGTATGGATGTCTTATATTTTATATTAATTACTTTTTGATATTTAGACTGCTTCGCAGCAATATTTACTAGAAAACGCCCTGATATAAAGCTTTTTGTGTAAACGTTAGGATAAATGTAGAACTCAGTGTAACACAGTTCCCATCCCACCTTCTTAAAAGCAAGGAAAGGAAGAACAGTGATCTATGTAGAGCAAACCCAGTAGTGAGATTGCTTGGTGGTGTTCTTAAAGTCATTACTCTTTTACACACACAGGTCTTTTCTCAACAAATAATCTGCACAGGAAGTGAAGTGGGATCAAGGAATCGCGAGGGTAAAGGCAGAAAGGGAGCTGGGGAAGACAGGCATCTTGGTCCAAGGGTTAGTTAGCTAGGGTAGTGTCCTGGTGAAGGACTCAGTCTTTGCGTTGGGTCTCACCCGGTTATTTCCGTTCTTTCCAGGTTAGAGTGAGGGGGTAACCCGCTAAGATAGAAAATAAGAGCCTAGAGAAACGGAATGTGCCCTGAGAACAGTCGCGAATGGCAGCGAGGCCCGGGAAAGGATACAGGATGCCTACAGCAACCGTCACTATGGCGGCCGCTCGGGGCGCAGGCGGACGACTCGCTTTCCCAGCGGCTCCCGCGGTCCGCAGGGCCGAGAGTCCACTGGCTCTGGCGCGCGGAGGCGGGGCCGAAGCCGGAAGTCACGTGCCGTGACAGCGGCTGGGGTGAGGCCCGCGTCGCAGCGGTGGCTGCTCGGGGCTGTGTCTGTGGGAAGTGCTGCGGCGATGGCCGTGGACACTCTGTCGCCCGACTGGGACTTCGACCGCGTGGACGACGGCTCTCAGAGTAAGCCCCGGCGTCGGGCGCGGAGGGCCAGGCGGCACTGCGGACGGAGGACGGTGCGGTGCGGCGCCGCGCTGCAGCCGCCCTCTCGGGACCCTCCCGCGGGGTGGGACTGGGGCGCGCGGCGCTGCGTGACCGTGGGGTCGCGTCTGGTCCCGCACTCGCACCCGGCATCCTTCTCGGTAGCGGTGACGGGCCAGCGGTGCCGCTCCGTGGGGCGCGCCGCGAGAGGCCGGCCTCCCGACTTGCCCATCCTGTCCCAGGGTTTGCGCCAGATGCTCAGCCGTCAGTTCTAGAAGAGTCTGGGTTCCCGTTTCGGCTTCCTGTTTTTTGCTTTTCAAGCCAACTTTTGAAGTTTGGGTTCACGTTCTTAGAACCACAGAAGACAGCGAAAAACAGCTCTTCCTGGCCCTTAAAAAAAAAAAAAATCAATCAACACAGGAATGTATTATCTCTTCTCGGTCTTTTATTGATTTTTATAGTTTTCAAAAACCTGTAATTGTCATTGCAGCTGAAAAAGTTATAAAATCTATTTTATCTTTATTTTTTATCAGATCTGCTTCGCAGTTGTTTCATGAAGCCAAGTCCGATTTTGTTTAAAATCAGTTCCAACCTCCAAAGCCTCATAGTTTGTTTCAGCAAAATGTGCAAGCCAAACTAATTATACTAGAGAGACTCTGGAAGTTGATTTTTTTTTCTTTTCTTCTTCTGTGTGATAGAAGAGAAATTGGGGCGAGTTGTTTAAGAATTTTTTGAATGCATACCTTTCCCAAAAGTAGGAATGCCTTTAAAAATAAATCACAGCTGCATTAGGAATTATTTTACGGATATACTATAACATGTACAGATTTCTATGCAATCGGGTTTTATTTACCTCTACATCCATTGAGCTATGTTCAAGGTGCTGGACAGTTTTCAGGAAACATTTAAGGATTGGGTCTTACTCAGCATAAAGAAAAATCTAGATGGAAGGATAATGACACCCCCCCCTTTTTTGTATTTCTGGTTTTAACGTGAACTACCTCTAGTCAGGTGTTCACCCCAGAACCCCTTTGTGTGCTAAGGTCCCTACTTTAGTATCTGACCAAAGTTGGAATGAAGGGTGTCCTGGGTTCCAGCTTTAAGTGGAATGAGTGATCAGTTAGACATAATAATCAATCAGTGGGCAGTTTTTAGTGCCCAGATGGGGGAAGGGAGTGCAAACAGGATGTGGGTGAGGACACAGTATAAAAACTGTGTATGTATGAAAATGTCATGGTGACACTCATAACGTTGTATACTAACTTTACAAAGTAGTAAGAAAACAACACCTAGAAATGCAGTTTGTTGGGAGGGGGAGTGTGGTATGCAGGGAGGGCCATTGGTTCTTAGTCTTCTTGTACTTTAACTTTTACAAGTTCTCAGCTATTTGTTATCTTACTGGCAAGGAATTTAGTGTTTCTGTTGCTTTTCTGCTGTCCTTTACCTAGGTCTAATCAGGTGATCTATTGGCATGTTTTGCTAGTACAGTTTTTAAGAATCCATTTGCTGGTCAAAGGATGCTTTGGTCATTTCCCATGTAATAGAGTCAGACATTAACACGGGGTTGTTAGCAGTAGGTAAGAGATCTCTCTCTGCCTGGTTTCCATTAATTTAGGGGCTGTGAATCGTATCTAGACTAATTGTTTTCCAAAATTACCTAAGTGAGTGCTATAATGAGACAGGTGTCTTAGTGAACTGAGTCGGTGCCCCTGATTCACAGCCTCAGTGCAGAATAAAGGACAGATGTCTATATTTCATACAGTGTGACTCAGAACATACTTTATTTCATAACAGAGCCACACTTCAAATTTGAAGGAAAAAGCATTTTTTTTTTTTTTTTTTTAAGAAGGCAAAGACTGAGCAAAGCTATACACATTGGTAAAAGAAATAAATTGAAATTGAATTTTTGGAATAAGTAATAATTCTTAGGTATAAGATGAAATTTTTTTTTTTAATTTCAGTGAATAGGCATATGAAAAATCCAGCTTTTCCCAGTGGCTCTAAGCTTAAAGTTATCTATTAATATCTTAATTCTGTAAATCCCAGCTGTTTTTTTTTTTTTTTAATACTGTTTTATTTTACATGTGTGCACAGTGTCTACAGAGGCCTGAAGGTGGTGTTGGATCCCCTGGGTCTAGAGTTAATTGCCACATGGGTGCTGGGAACTGAACCCCAGTCCTCTGGAAGAGCAGCCGGTGCTCTTAGTGGACAAGCCCTCTCTCCAGCCTCCCTCAGCCAGCCAGTATGTTTTATCCGGCTTTTATATCTTGATTATAATAGCTACATAATTGAACAAGTAGAGCATTTGGTAAGCTGGGCGTTACTAGATAACATGCTGTAGCAGGTAGAGAACCCCCATGTAAAAGGACTTGGGTGTAGTTCCAGCATTTTACTGTGTGTAGAATTAGCCAGCCTCTTAAAGTTTGCTCTGTAACAACACAGTTTGTACTTGCTCCCATAGTCTTTGCAACAGAGCTTTGTGTGACTTAAAATGATAGTGTCGTATCGGGGCCCCGAGTTGTCTGAGGCGTGGTTAGAAGCCCCAGATCCTCAGGGAAGGGGCTGTAGCCTTTCAAGTACTTGCACATACTTGGAGAAAAGTCAAAGCCGAGTGACTTTTTAACTTTGGAACATCATTTCCGAGAAGTGAGGCATTCCACAGTAATAATTAACAGTGTTTTACTGCGGTTTTTGAGATTACTTGAACTAGTATTCTGCCATTCATTACTTGTAATTGTACCATTCTGTTTTAAAATTTAGAAATTCATGCTGAAGTCCAGCTTAAGAACTACGGGAAATTCCTCGAGGAGTACACGTCTCAGCTGAGAAGAATCGAGGACGCCCTAGATGATTTGATTGGCGATGTGTGGGATTTCAATCTTGATCCTATAGCATTAAAGGTCTGAACTCATTTCATTAAAAAATACATGTAGATATATTTATTTAGTTTAGGCACACTACCTCTTGTGTTAAAAGTAGACAGTCTGTTTTCACTTAAAATCTAAGAGTGAATGAGATTGGTAACTCCCCCCACCCCGTTAAGCTACACAGTTTTCAAAATTTCCTTTCTGAAAGAATGACAAAAACTCAAAATATAGTAACACAAACTCCAGTGATTTGACCAATCCATTGTTTTTTATACACTGGCTTTGTTTTTATTGTGATTTTACACATAGTCAAATGTACAAATTTTTAAGGATGTCTCATTGAATTTTGCTGAATTACAGAGCTCATCTACCTCATATTCAAATAAAACATTCTGTCATTCAACAAAAGTACCCTGAATGCCTTGAATGAACTTGGGGGTCTTCATGTGGGAATGCTTTTGTGTGTAGCCCTGGCTGTCCTGGAGTGGGAATGCCCTTTTAATGTATGTGAGTAAGACCCTTTGAGGTACTGGCTGTCACCACTAAGTGATAGATAATATATACTGAGCACTCCTGTGCTACCCCCCACCCTAAATTGTACATTTCCTTTTTTTTTTTTTTTTTTTTGACATGTAACTCATGGACATCACAGTTCACTTTTTTTGTGTGTGTTTTGGGACATGGTTTCCCTTGATAGCTAGCCCGGGGCTCACTATATAGCCTAGCTGGCCTCAAACTCACAGCAGTCCTTTAGCTTCTTGAATGCTGGAGGTACAGGTGTGAGCCATAATGCTTGGCTTTAGTTCACCCATGTGCATTGTACAGCTTGGTGGTTTTAAAAAAGTATATTCACAGAATTCATTGTCCATTGCCATCATCCATTTTAGAACATTTTCACCACCTAAAAAGGAAATCCTGTACCTAAGTTAAGTCACTGCCCTCCTCACCCTTGCCACAAGCATCGCCTAGTCACAGGCCACCCGTCAGTTACTGTATGTCTCTGTGGATCTGTCTCCGTTAGATGTTTTGTATAAGTGAGATCACGTGGTATGTGAGCATTCATTCATGCTTGGTGTTTGACTTAACCATGTTTTCAAAGCTCATCTGTGGTGCAGCCAGTATTAATACGTGTGTGTGTGTGTGTGTGTGTGTGTGTGTGTGTGTGTGTGTGTGTATTTGTTTGTTTGTTTTCGTTTTTGTTTTTTGAAACAGGGTTTCTCTGTGTAGCCCTGGCTGTCCTGGAACTCACTCTGTGAACCAGGCTGGCCTTGAACTCAGAAATCCGCCTGCCTCTGCCTCCCAAGGGCTGGGATTAAAGGTGTGCGCCACCACTACCCGGCTACATGTATATTTTTTAAATTGATGAAAATGTTCCATTTTATGGAACCCTCTTGCCAGACAGTTATCCATTCACTGGTAGGTAGACATTTAGGTTTTCCACTTTTGGCTGTTGGAAATTATGCTACTTATGTGTCTTAAGTTTTTATATAGACACACTGTCATGTTGCACACACACACACACACACACACACACACACATACACACACACACACATACACACACACACACGCGCGCACTCAGAAGTAGAATTATTGAGTCCTCTGGTAACTCTGCGTAACTTTCTGAGGATTTTATTTTACACATACTTTGGCATGGTGTGTGTGTGGAGAGAGTACAACCTGTTGAGTTGTTCTTTTCTTCCGTGTGGGTTCTGAGCGTTGAACTCAGGTCATCTGGCTTCGGCGGCAAGTGCCTTTTTCCATAGAATCATTTTGCTGGCCCCTTTCTCATCTTCCAGGCTATTTCCTGGTGTGACTGCACTATTTGCATCCTAACAGTATTATATGGGAGTTTTGTTTCTGAGCATCGGGTTTATTTTCTTCAGTGTTCTGCTTTGTAATAACTCCAGTTTGGCTCTTTTAGTTACAATAGTTTATTAAATGTATGTTTACCTAACATCTTCCAAAATGATGGAGCTCACTGTTAGTATGTTCTTGTGTTTGCATACCGTTAGGCACCTTGTGTCGTAGAGCAGGGCTAGAACCATTATAGAGTATTGTGTTGTGTTGAAGGTGTTTCTTCTTTAGTGTATTGTACTCTCCTTACTTTTTTGAGATTATCTTAAACATAATAGTTGAGGTGATGGTAATGCTGAGTATAGAGTCTAACACAAGTTTAAATGTAATTCATTTAATTCCATATATTTAGAATTTCAGTGTTTTGGTTTTTTTTGTTTTTTGTTTTTTTCAAGTTAAGAACTGCTCTTTCTCTTTGTTTCTGTAGCTTCTGCCATATGAGCAGTCTTCCCTTTTGGAACTCATAAAGACTGAGAACAAGGTATGTGACCCTAAACCTAAAGTGCAGTTAGAAAATGCTCTCACTGGTTACAATGTACTCTTTTCTGTTTTCACTTACAAACCAGGTCCTAAACAAAGTCATCACTGTTTATGCGGCACTTTGTTGCGAGATCAAGAAGTTAAAATATGAGGTAATTGTTTACATTCTTTAAGATCATCTAAAAGTAAGGGTAGGCTTAAATGTGTGTAGTGTGCAATAAATACTGACCACTGAATGACCCACTTAAATGGTAGTGATGCTAGCGTTCCTGATAGTAAGGGCCACGGGCTGTGACCCCAGCATTTGCCGAGTACTTGTGTGAGTTGTTAACGCTGAGATGGTAAGGCAGCTGAGGAAGAGGGGAAGAAACTGAGGTCTCGGCGGGTGTCACTGATAGTCTGCACGACTTCTGTATGGGCTTAGAGCCACTGGACTTCCGTGGACATCAGTGGACTTCATTTCTCCTCTGCCTTTTTGTCCTCTGTAACTGCTGACTGAACTAGTGGGAAGATGTGGGTGATGAGGGTGGTCAGATGACCAAGTAAAGGCTGACACAGGAGGTGCGCTTTCAGTGTCAGCACTTGTCTTTGTCACTTTAAAGAGAAGCTGAATTTATTTGAAAGCTGTTGTTTTTTAATTTTGGAGAAATTTATCTGTAAATGATGTAGTGTCATGTTATTAGAGAATTAAGAGGATAAGAATTTGAAAGCAACCTTTTAAATTATTTTAATTTCCTTTAAAACAGGCTGAAACTAAGTTTTACAATGGTCTTCTGTTTTATGGTGAAGGAGGTAAGTTAACATTTTAGAATTTCGTTTGTTGCTCCCTTTTGAGAAACTGAAGTGAACAGAAAGCTAACAGACTATCCTAGAACTCACATAGCTGTAGAGTGTAAGAGAAACAGCCAACACATTTAAATAGTTTATTTGCTTGTTTTTGTGTGTGTGTGTGTGTGTGTGTGCGCGCGCGTGCACTATGAACCTAATTCTGGTCCTCTGGAAGAGCAGCCAAGGGCTCTTAGCTGCTGAGCCATCTCCAGCCACTAACATTCCGTTTCTTTGGTGTTCACTGGTTTGGTTAAACAAGTGAGGGATGGAACGGTGAGGTGGCAGCGCGTTCTCTAGGACGGCAGACGGTGCTTCATCAGTGAAGGTGTCCTGTGTGGGCCAGAGCTTTGGGTCCGCTGGGCGGTGAGGCGTGGCTGTCATGACATGTCCTTTTTCTCTTCAGTGTAAAAGTCCAGTGTTTGCAGTTTTCTGCTAGGGAGAGAATGTTACCCTTTGTCTGTGTTGCTGGATTTAAGTAAAAAGCCTGAAGTAACGTTGCTGCTGCTGTTTCAAGCTACAGATTCCAGCATGGTGGAAGGCGACTGCCAGATTCAAATGGGGAGGTTCGTTTCATTCTTACAGGTAACTCCTTTTTTAAATCTCTTGAAGGTAACTGATTTTTATTATCTCTCAAACTATTTATTTACTTATTCGAGACAGGGTCTTACTACTAGGTAGCCTTGGCTGTCTTTGTAGACTAGGCTGGCCTCAAACTCGTAAGAAATTTACCTGCCTTAGCCTCTTCACATCCTGGGATTAAAGGTGTGCACCACTATTCATGGCTGAGCCTTTTAAAATTTTTCATCAAAAATTACATATAATTTACAGGTTCTAGAACCTTCCATCGCTGAAGACTCGTGCACTCTGAGAGTGAACCATTCACTTAGCCTGAGGTTATAGTGCGGGAGGAGACCATAGCTCCTAAATGGTTATAAGGGGTGAACCACTCACTTAGCCTGAGGTTATAGTGCGGGAGGAGACCATAGCTCCTAAATGGTTATAAGGGGTGAACCACTCACTTAGCCTGAGGTTATAGTGCGGGAGGGGACCATAGCTCCTAAATGGTTATAAGGGGTTTAAGGGAATAAGGTATCAGGAGGTGTGGGCAATGCAAAAATTGTTTTAGTGTATTGTCTTTTTATATATAATTTGTATAATTTTATTTATGGACAATTTTTTTTTTTTTTTTAACTTAGAAAAATATCTTGGGGGGGGGACTAGAGAAATGGCTCAGCCATTAAGAACAGTGGCTGCTCTTTCCGAAGACTGGGGTTTAATTCTCAGAACCCACCCACATGGTGGCTCACAGTTGTCTATAACGCTTATTTCCAAGAGTTCCATCCAGTACTCTCTTCTGGTTTGGGCACCAGGCACTCCTTTGGTATACAGGCGTACGTGCAAATAAGACTGAGAAAGTAAAATAAATTTCTTTTAAATTTTGTTTTTGTGTGGCAGAGGTGGCTCACTGGTTAAGAGCATGTACTGCTTTTGCAGAGGACCCTAGCTGAATTACTTATACCCTTATTGGGGGCTCAGAACTACATGGAACTTATCTCTGAGGATCCAATGCCTGTGGTCTCCATGGGCACCTACACACACGTGTGCATACATATACACAGGCACATGCATACACACATGCTTGAAAAAGAAACTGGACTGTTTTGAATTATTTCTGTTATTATTATAAACTGTGTGTGCGTGTGTGTGTATACACACACACACACACACACACACACACACACACACACACACACACACACGATTGATCACACAGGAATTGGAAAGCTGGAAGAACAAAAGAGTGAAGACTTCCAGAAGAAGCAGGTCACATTTTCTCATCTAGGGACAGAAGAGAAATGGTTATGTTTGTGAGAGCGAATCTGGCAGCTTAGGGAGACAGTATTCATGTAAGTAGCGCTCACACCTCTGAGGACGTGACCCGGGTTGGATGCCACTACCTCTGAGAAGCAGTTTGAAGTTAGGCTGAGAGTGCTGAAAAAAGCAGTCCAGCTCTCTGATGTGAGCTGCCACTGTGGGGGTGAACTGGTAGATTATCCGATGGACATAGCGAGACTGGGAAGGACAGCCTTTGCTGCTTTCCTGTCACGTTGTCAGAACCTGACGGGAAGGCTGCTGCATAGGAAGGCTGCTGCAGAAATGTGGTTTAGAGAGTCAGTGAGTGTGTTTTAGTTACATTAAATTTTGTATTTCTGTTGTAAGGCTATTGTATTTGGTATGTATAATAAATTGAGATCTCGGCCATTGTGCCGTAATCCTCTAGGGGCTACTGATTCAAGCTCCTAGAGTCTCACAAACATGACCTTTTCCTTCTGTTCCTTGGTGTAGGGGTGGAGTCTGCTTCCTCTGGCTTGCCTCTCTGTTTTGTTCGTTTAGCCTTCCGGCTTCTCTGTACCAAATTACCTATGTGAAATACCCCCTTTTAAAGAAAAGTAAATGGTACTGATAAATATTTACATATATAACTTATAATGGAATACAGTTAGATAGTAAGGAGGTTACTACTGTAAAACAAGTTAACATGCCCATCATGTCACACAGATGCTCATTTTACTTGTATTGGCAAAAGCTTTGATGATATGAAACTCTGATAATACTATGTACATAATACATAATTATGTACAAATGGCTATCGTATACATAGATTGAGAATCACTAGTGTGAAATGCTACAAGTCCTAAAATCGTTTGAACACTAATAAAACACCACCAGTGGAAAATTCTATACCCCAAGGTAATAAACCTATGGTATACGTATAAATGAGTTTTGTGTTTAGATTTCTTTCCATTTCCTGGCTAAGATACCTCATCACCTATGTGCAGATATTCTTGAATGGAGAAAACTCTGCAGTCTGAAGTACTGTGGTCGGAGCATTTAGACCGGGGTGTTTAGCTTATGCAGGATAGCAGTGCCATGCTGTCTTCTCTGTCTGACAGTGACATGGCTGCCGTATCTGTGTTTCAGCTCACCTCCTGAATGTATCGTCACCCATTCTTTCACACTTTGAGTGTTGTCGGTTTCCTTGTATTCCTTTCAGGCCTTAGGTAGCCATGTTCTGTACCACAGTGTTTGGTGCCTGAGATTGCCTTGTTTAGCTGCACTCTAGCTGTGTTGATTGTCCAAGAACACAGTGTCTTCAAAATAGCACTGTGAGCAAATGATGCTCCTCAGGTATTACAGGAAAGCAGCAAATGGGTGTATCTGGATTCTGGTTTTTTTTTTTTTTTTTTTTACCATCCAACAATCTTTTAATTGATTTTTTTTTTTTTTTCTATTTCTGTCTCACGGAGTCTTTCTGTATCTGCACTGATTTCTGCTTTTTTGTCATGCTTTCTGTTTTTTATTTTCCTGTTACATTTAACCTTCAGAAGTTTAATAACAAATGTAAAACAAGCTGTTTGAAAGTACAATCTGTTGTGTAGCACATTCAGGATGCCTGAATCGCAGCCCTCCTAGCACTAAAGGCTGAGTTAGGATTATGAGTTCAAGACTAGTCTGGCCTATGCCGCAAAAACCCATATGAAAAACCTCTTTAGAGTTCAAAGACTTTAAATTGTGTTTAGGTCTCACTAATAGCTGTGTAAAAAGTTCACTGTCCAGACATCATCTAATGTATTCCATGAAGTAAGTGTGTGTGTGTGTGTGTGTGTGTGTGTGTGTGTGTGTGTGTGTGTGTGTGTGT